>JANHAO010023539.1:0-11869 GCA_026873985.1 Saraca asoca
TGCTTATCATGATGAAATCAGGCATAACACTTTGGAATGCAGGGCACTCAAGGATGCAATTGAGGACCTAATCAAGAGAGGTCATTTAAAGGATTATGTGACATTACCTGTGAAACAGCAAGCAGCACAGTAGCAGAACTAATTGAATCCTGAACAAGAGGAGGTGCCCATGATAAGAACTTTATTTATCATTCACAGTGGACCTCACATTGTAGGCATCTCAAATAGGTCACATGAATGCTATGTGTGAGAAGCAAATCACATCCTCTTCATAGGACACAGTGAATTTGAGGGTCTTGCCAGGAAAGCAAGGACAACCTCTGACAACATCACCTTAACAAAGTATGAAGTATGAGGGATACATTCTCCCTATAATGACACACTGGTTATCTGAGCCAGAATTGGTAACACCGAAGTATGAAGTATTATGATTGATACAGGTAACTCAGTGAACATCATGTATAAAGGATGTTTTGAACAAATGGGACTAAGCTTAAATCAACTGAAGCCTTCCCCAAAGCCCCTTTATCGCTTTACAGGAGATACAATACTACCAGTGAGGCAGATCAGGTTTCTTATTACTCTTGGAGACTTGGGTTGCTAAGCAACCATCTTGGCAGACTTTCTGATTATTGACTGTCCCTTAGCATATAATGTGGTGCTGGGTGACCTATGATCAATGATCTGGACATGGTCACATCTACTAGAACACTCACCATTAGATTCCTGACCCCCAATGGAATTGGATGTGTGTGAGGCAATCATCAGCACATAACTTGATGCTGCTATAAAGATGAAGTCAAGCTAAGTATAAGAGGGAGGAAGGTTAATGTGATTTCTGGTGGAGAGCCATGAGATACTGAACATCTCTACCCATGTGATCAATGAATCTAAATATTATTTATCTAGTCCTATAACATTGTTCTAAAATTGATAAGACCATCAATGTTTTTAAATTTTTATGACTGTTTACTAACTTTTGCATAAATTTTCAACAGAATACCATATCAAAAGTGAGCTATCACCCTTCTAATTCAGAAGCGAACACTCACCCTTCTAATCTAGAAGGGGCATTCAACTTAACATACTTACAAAAACTTGGCACCATATGCAACCAACTATTCAGCACCGCATATGACCTATTACTTGGCACCGTATACAACCAACTAGTCGGCATCGCATATGACCTACTACTAGGCACCACATGCGACCGTCTATTCGACACCGCATGTGACCTTCTATTCGGCACTGCATGTGACCTACTACTTGGCATTGTATGTGACCAACTATTCTACACAACATATAACCTACTACTTGGCACTGTATGCGATAACTATTTGGCACCACATATGACCAATTACTTGGCACTGTATACGACCTACTATTCAACACCACATGCAACCTACTACTTGGCATTGCATGTGACCTACTATTTGGTATCGCATACAACCTACTACTCGGCACCATATGCGATCAACTATTCGGCGCCGCATATGACCTACTACTTGGCATTGCATGCAACTTACTATTCGGCACTGCATGCTACCTACTACTTGGCATTGTATACGACTAACTATTCGGCACCACATATGACCTATGACTTGGCATCGCATGTGGCCTACTATTGGACATCGCATGCGACCTACTACTTGGTACTGTATATGACTAACTATTTAGCACCGCATGTGACCTACTACTTGACACTGTATGCAACTAACTATTTAGCACTGCATACGACCTACTACTTGGCACTACATGTGACCTACTATTCAACACCGTATATGACCTACTACTCAATACTGTATGCGACCAACTATTCAGCACTGCATATGACCTATTACTTGGTATCGTATGCAACCTACTACTTGGCACCGCATTCATAAGACCTATTTAGACATTCACCTTAATAATGACAAAGTTATTGGTTTGCTAAAAGAGGTCAATTGACCTACTTGACATCCATTTTAACTAATGTTTGTTAAGTCATGGTTTGCAAGAACTCATTCATGTTAACCTACATGATATCATTTGTAACTTATCAAACATACAACTACGAAAACTTAAACGAATAAAGCAAGAATAGAGTACAAATATCATGAAAAAGTTCATTAAAGATTTCCTTCAATAAGGAGAATTTACATCTAAAAGTTCAAAAATTACATTTAAAAAATATTACAAACTATTACGGGGAAGATTGACCCTTAGAAGCTATGCTCTGGGCAGGAAGGTCTATATCTAGTCAAGCAGGTCATCCACCATCTGATCACCAGTAGTTTCCATGACCTATAAGCCATTTTCTCTTTGGATCAGGTCCCAAGCTAGAAAAGCTCCACCTACTAACTATGAACCCTTATCGAGAGAAGCTGCCTTCGCATCTTCCTTGAAGCCCTTAATGAACTCAAGGACATTCCTACTAAAAAGGGAAAAATCCATCTTTGGATGCTCATCCCAAAAAGTGAACAAAAAGCCAATGGTGGCCTCAAACGCTACTTCTTTTTTAGTTCTCACAATTAGCATAGTGGTCTCCGCCTTAGCTCATGCAACCTCCTCCTTTGCCAAAGCAACTTCATCCTCAGCTACCTCATATTTCCTCTTGGCAGCCTCATCCTACTGCATGGTCACATCTAGTTTGCCCTTTACTCTTGTGAGCTCATTAACCACTTTATTGAGGCTAGATGTGATAGCCTCACGATCTGTCACCTTGCATAACAAGGCTTCCTTGGCTTTTTCTTTAGCTACTTCGATATCTCTAGCTTTTTCCTTCAGTTATAGTGCTTCAATAGTTGTGGTAGCCAGGTCACTCCCAAGCTTTTGCTTCCCCTCATCCCAAGCTTGAAGTATTTTCTTCAACTTTATTATTGACAACAAGCCTTGAAAAATCAAATGATCAAGTCAGAATCACAAAGAGATAAGAGAACCAAGTTGAAAGGACTTTACTCACCAGTAGGACATGATGAGCTGCATAGCTCATCAATCCTTCCCCTGAAGATTCCTCTAACTCTAATACTTTGGCCCTATTGTGAGGCTCTAGGATCAAGTTAACATTGTCTTAAAGGAAGATGAAGTACTACCCCATCTTTGGGCTAAGACCAACAGGTCGCTCCTTAGCCTCGATCTCAGGTACCACGTCCTTTGTGATGATAACAACCCTCTTCCCCTTGTCTACTCTTTATTTTCTGGAAGGGGGCAGATAGGGATACAATGTCCTTGATTGCCTTGACCACCTCAGGATGTGAGGTGGGATCTAACATTTGCAAGGATGCTACTGCCATGAACGGAGAAGATTGACTTACAGCGACAGGAGCTATGATAACAGCAAGAGCTAATAAAGTCACAACAATAGCAAACTGAGCAAAATGAGAAGTTCATGGCATTCAGAGGTTGATTCTCGACATGTTTTTATATTCTTCAAAAATTGTTAGACTGAGCTCTCTAGTTTGACGAGCTCTGATGCCTCTAGTATGCTCGATGTTTAAAGTTGGAGCAAGCTTATGCAAACATAGAGATCCTTGTCGAATTTGAGATCATTTTTCAGATTGTCTATATTAACAAACTGGCCCAGCACCTCAACCTCTTCAGCCTCTAGCATTGGTTTCTCCTTACCATTATTGTCTACAAAATGAAATAGAAAGTGAAAACTAGAGAATAAAAGATGAATTTATGCAAGCTTGCATGTCCTCAGCTCACTCACCAAGAGCAAGGGTGAAGCCAAAATTATGAAGATGACATAAAGAAGGGCATGAAACATAAAACCAGTGGAATTTATAGTTCCTAACATTGGACTTGCCGTTAGCATCACCTTGTGGAAAAATCCTCTTAAACTCGGTCTAACGAGCTATCAAGTAATAGATCCCATCACTCTGACCCATGCTTTTTATGCTAAACATATAGCAAAGAACCCTGACCGAAGAAGGGGTGATTATTCCTAAGGTATAAGAGCGTAAGGGAGGTGAGCTGAGAATACAAATTTGGTGTGAGTTGAAAGGGGAAGAGTTTTAGTTTATTTAGTAATTCTATAAAATAAGGATGGACCAGGAACCTAAGCCTAGCAACAAGATGGTAAGAGTTAATAGCAATAAATCTTGGAGGGGGACAAGCTGCGTGGTTGTCAAGGAAAGGTGCCATAATACGGCAGTCCTTGGGAAGACAATATGTTTCAACTATACCCCTAAGCTCATTGAGCTTAATAATCAAAGGGTGGTGCTTGAACACTGTGCGGTCTGGGCACCTCTCACTCTTAGTGATTTGTTGGCCCTCAATAGGATCAGGACGAGCAACAAACCTCTGGGCGACTTCGCCACTCCCAGAGGTTGCTTTGTCTATAAAATGCATTAGCTTCTCACTTCGGGATGGAGAATTAGAATCTTCAATACTACCTATCTGGTGAACTTGGCATCTATGATCTACCCTCTACACAAGAAAGAATGATTAGGTCACAAAAAGTAGACCATACCTAAAGGCTAAAAGCTAATAGGGAAACATCATATATAGCAAGCCAGACATGCCACATATCACCACATCTAAAACCCAAAAAATTGAAAACATGGGGTGCTCAACCAATGAACCTACCAGGTCATGAAAACTAGGGAGATAGAAAAAGACTAAACTTAATAATCTATGACCTTAAGACCTACAAGTATTTTATTAGACAGACGGCATGCCAATTTTACAAATAATGACAAAAACATAAATAAACACATTACAGAACCAATCTATAGGAAAAAAATTTTCCTAACGACTAATGTGTGCACATTACCAAATCGAGCCACCAGATATTAGAAACTCACAAAGTGAAACATTCACAGAAAGCAATAGCTTAGAAACAAGCCTGTGTTCAGAAGACTTATCGAATCAACGGAGTGAGATAGATCTAAAAAAAAGAATCCAAAAGAGAGCACGATGGGCATGATCAATCTCTGACAGATTGAACCCAAAGGATACTATTGCAAACCTAGTGAAGTAAAAAGGGTGAAGAATGGCAGTGACCAGATGAGAGCTTGAAAAGTAAGCAAGAAAATGAAGCATAGATTTTCAAAAAAAAGCAAGTGAGAAGGAAAGAAAAGTTTTCCTCACCATATATAACTTATCAACCTCACTGTTAGATCAAAAGATTGACCAACTACCCTTGATTTAATGGTCCAGTGAAAATCGAGGCTCTATCGTTGCCACACTGACGATTATGAAAAAATGTATATATTAAATGTGAAAATGATCACATGGGTAGGCATAGATGAAATGAAAGGACAAGAGTCAAATGACAACATAGTAGATTAGTCGATGGCTTTTACTAGCAAACTCAGCCCCCAGTCCACAGATCACACTGAGAGCTGAGGGGCTAATGTTATGGGTATTTTTAGAATTGCATAAATGGGTTAGTAAAAGCCCAATGAATAGACTCAACTAATAAGGGTCTAGCTCACCCAAGATTGAAGTCATGAGGCCAAGACATCAGGTTGCTAAATATAAGCTAAGGTCGTCAGTTAACATAAGTCAAAGTAGCCACCTCAGGTCATTAACTCATCTCACAGAATTATAGTGCTCATCCATAACTAATAGTCCAAGGAAATCCATTTAATTTCCTACTTTAATGGGAGTTTGTTATAACCATCAATCCTTATCTATTACATAATCCTAATCAAGTCATAATACTTATCTGTTATAGATCTACATTCTAACTGCAACCCCCCAACCATTATAAAAGGGGACAAAATCATTGTACATGACATGATCAATCATTAGATATAAAAATACTTAGCAAAGAGTAATAAAAGCCATGGGCATAGAGGTCAAACTGATTTTAGTCAAGCTATATTAAAAACTTCTGGTGTCTTTCTATTCTTCCTCTCTCTCTTTCTCTCTCTTTCTCTTTTCACATTCAATCTGCAGTTTAGAGTTCTGAACTTAGGTTAACTAGATTCGACCATCAATAGTTTTATAATAAGATTCAAAAGCAAAGATAATGGAAGCTTGAGAGACCATGCTAGAGATCACTAACAATCTTTACAACTTCCAAATGGACCCATCACAAAAGCTAAGGCTACAAGGATGAGGGAGGCCATTCAAGGGTTATGTCACACCATATGGAGCACACATAAGAAGCATGATCTTGGAAATTCAAGTGTTATTTGCATTAGAGCTATGTCACCCACTTATACCACTTGGAGTGTCCAACATGCTAGAAAGTTAGTGTGGACTACTTAAAAGGAGGCTGACCGAATTGACTTGGAAGATAAGTTGGGCTATACTCATTTGTATTGCCACTTTAAAGGTTGATTAATGCCATCTTTTTTTGCTCTTTTTTGGACCTTTTGTAATAGCTTAGGCCTTTTATTTTGGCTGAGTTTATCAATATTTTTGTTAGGCTTTTTGATTTATGAGTTCAAGCTATTTTAGGTGAGTGATAGCTAAAAAGGAAGGCTTATTTCTCTTAGAATTTAGATTACTTATCTTATAAAATTGAAAAGTGTTTATCTTCTTGAGAGCTTCCTCTGTTAGGGTTCTTACCAGAACTTGAAACTTATCAAAGAGTTTTCTCTTTATGGCATCAAATCCATCACTTATCATTCCCCTTCTTCTCTATTTTGAAGTGTGGCATGAATATCCTTCTTTTTCTTTTTAGCTTTGTTGCTAAATTAGAGAAAGGTCTATGGGCATCTCCAAGGGAGATCATATTAGTTTGGTATCAGAGCTTTGGCTCTCCAAATTTAGGTGACATCTCTTTAATTTTCTTGTTTTGTTTTTCTTCCATTTTTCTACTTTTCTTTGTTGTTCTACATTGCATTTTAGCTGTTCAATTCTGTGTTTTATCCTTATTGAATTACTACCTTGTTTTTGCATCATTTGATTGCTAAAATTCTTTCCAATTTGCGTCACTTTGCTGCAATTTGTTTGCTTCAATTTTGTTCAATTTTTGCTTCACTTCTGAAAAAAAAATTTGTGTTCTGCTTTGTCCATCAAATGTGTGGGGCTTAAATTTTTCTACTCGTTACAGTGTCATTTCTATTTCATTTCCTTGGTTGTTTGGTGAAGATTCTACTAAAATTCTGTAGAATTTTTGCTTCTTAATTTGATGCATTTCAAGATTTTGACAATTTGTTTGAGTTACCTTTGTTTTGTTTTTGTATATCCATTGGCATGGGATTGAATTGCATTTTCATTTTGGTGTGGTTTGGTACCATTTTCTTTAACATTGCATCAAGTTTTTGTGGCTACCCTAACTCCCTTATTGGTTGGCTGAAACTTCTGCTATATTTCCTTGAGTTTTTGTTGTTGTCTTATCTTGATTTTGATTATGTTTTGTGCCAAAAACATTTTCATATTAAGTACACCCCTAGGAAATTGTCTTAATCTAATTCTGGTTGAGTATAATTGGTTGTTGACTACTCAATTTTGATTGTCAAGTGCTAAAAAAATTTACTGGATAACAAGTTAGTTGTTAGGGAAAACAAAGAAAAGAGAAGAAATATTAATGGAAAAACAAAAGCAAAACAAAAAAAAATTGTGACAAAAAAATGGTGTGAAAGAAACAAAAGTTGAAAAGAATAAAAGGAAAAGAAAGTAGAAAAGAAAGAAAATAAGTGCTATTTTGAATATTTGGAAACCAAAAATTTTGCAAGTTTTTTAGCTCTATTCAATCCAATTAAGTTAGTTGTTTTAAGTCAATTTCCTTTATAGTCAATTTGAATGTGTTTTGTTGGAATGCATGGTCAATATCCTGGCCTAGAAGTCTAGTTTGTAGTACATTTGCTTGACATTTTTTCTACAACTATTGTTGAAATTCTCTGCAACTTTCAGCTTAAACAGAATTTTGGCCGAAACTTCATCCTCTTTTTATGCTATCCAATTTTTATCTTTCCTTGCTAATTCCTTACTCCTTGTACTTGTTGGTTCATGCCACTTTAGAATTATTAGATTGTTGTATGATATTGCCTGCTACATTTGTGAAAATTCAAAGATCTTGTCTCTTTAGTTTTTTTAGAACTTCAAAAAAGGAAGATAAAAGTGGGAAAAGGCTAGAGTGTGTAGGCTCATTGGAGAGTTAAAGCATACTTTAAAGTCTAAACGCGACTAAAGTGTCCAAACACAAGTGAGAAGAGTGCATTATGGTAAGGACCCTATTTTTTCTAAAATTTTCTTGCAAGTTTTTATTCTTTAAAGGTGGCGAATGATAGTAAAACAATGAAATCATGTTCACCTTGAGAGCTGCAATAACAATTTGAAAGGGTGAATACAAAGCTTGATGAGGTTGGTGAGAGGATTACAAGAGTGAAAAATAGAAGAAATCCCCATGAAAGGAGGAATAGAAGACAAAGTAACTAACATAAGAGTAATAGGGGCAATATGAGAGATAAAGGAGGTGAAGAAGAGCTATCTACTACATTCTATGACATTGAAGAAGTAAAAGGAGAAGAGATAAAAGCAATATGGAAAGAAGAAAAGAAAGGTCAAGAAGGGAAAGGGTGGATTCTAGCCTACACAACATTAAAATGACCATACCATCATTCCAAGGCAAGAACAATCCAAAGGCATACCTAGAGCGGGAGAAGAAAGTTGAATTAATCTTTGAATGCCATAATTACTCCAAAAAGAAAAAAGTTAAGTTGGTAGTTGTGGAGTTTACAGATTATCCCATTATTTGGTAGGATCAACTTATCCAAAGTAGAAGGAGAAACCATGAAAAATCCATTTCTACTTAAGATAAGTTAAAGACAGACATGAGAAAGAGGTTCATTCCTTCACACTACTATAGAGAGTTGTACCAAAAACTCCAATGCCTCACCTAAGGGTCCAAGAGTGTTGAAGATTACCACAAAGAGATGGAGATAGTCATGATAAGGGTAAATGTGAAAGAAGATAGAGAGGCAACTATGGCTCAACTTCTTTATGGATTGCATTGTGATATTGCCAATGTGGTGGGGCTCTAACACTATGTGGAATTAGAGGAAATGCTGCACATAGCCATGAAGGTGGAAAAACAACTTAAAAGGAGAACTTCTTCCAAACTTGTTCATCAATCTAACTCCTCATGAAAGTTGAATTGGGAGAAGAAATATAAGCAAAGGGATGATAAATTCCGTAAGAAGCCCATAGCTGAAACTTCTTCAAGAACCAAATTAGAAGACTCCAAAGGCAAAGGCAAAAGCAAAAGCAAGGTGGAAGTGCCACAAAACCAAAGAAACATTAAATGCTTCAAATGTTTAGGACACAATCATTATGCCTTTGAATGCTCCAGTAAAAGAGTCATGATAATGAAGGGGAATGGGGAGGTTAAATCAGCTAGTGAACATGAAAGGGAAGAGGTAGAGTCCAATTTAAGTGAAGAAGAGAGCAATGAAGCAGTTGAGATTACGATTGAAGGAGATGTTCTAGTACTCATGACAGCTTCGAATGCCTAAGCTAAAGAAGGGGATGAGGAACTAAAGGAAAATATTTTCTATACTAGATGCCATGTGAGAGGCAATGTATTTATCATAATTATTGATGGGGCGAGTTGTGCCAATGTGGCTAGTAGCTATCTTGAACCATCCCACACCTTATAAGCTCCAACAATTGAATGATAGTAGGGAGGTGAAGGTGGCAAAATAAGTTTTAGTGACATTCCCTATTGGGAGGTACCAAGATAAGGTCTTATTTGATGTTGTCCCCATATAAGTAGCTCACTTATTGCTTGGAAGACCTTGGAAATTTGATAGACATGTAATCTATGATGGCATCCTCAATTGATATAGCTTTGTGAAGGATAACAAATCTGTTACTCTTGTACCCTTCATCTTAAAACAAATTTTGGAATATCAAGTGAAAAGAGAGAAAAACAAAGATAAATGAGTGAAGAAAAAAGAGTGAGAGTAGAGAGAAAGAAAGTAAGAGTGAAAAGCATGAGTTGAAAGAAAAATCAAAACAAGAAAAAAAAAGTTAAGTGTATTTGCTAAGGCTAGTGATGTTAGGCAAGCTCTTTATGCCAATCGGCCTATGCTAGTCCTTGTTTGCAAAAGGAACTTATTTGAATACTAGCAATGAAACTAATGTTTTACTTAGCACCATTAAGTTGATTATGTAGGAATATGAAAAGGCGTTTGCTAAAGAAATGCCTCATGGCTTGCCACCATCAAGAGGAATAGAACACCAAACTAACTTCATTCTAGGAGCTTCCATACCAAATTGGCCAGCCTATAGAACCAACCCCAAAGAGGCTAAAGAAATTCAAAGACAAATGGAAGAACTCAGGCTAAAGATTACATTAGAGAGAGCATGAATCCTTATATGGTTCTAGTCTTGCTAGTGCCTACGAAGGATGGATTATAGAGAATATGTGTTGATTGCCGACTAATCATAAAAATCACTATAAAATATATATATCCTATCTCTAGGCTTGATGATATGTTACATGAGTTGCAAAGATCTTATATATTCTCTAAAATTGATTTAAAGCATGGTTATCACCAAATTAGAATGAGATTAGAAGATGAATGGAAAATCACTTTCAAAACTAAGCATGGTTTGTATGAATGGTTGATCATGTCTTTTGGCTTGACAAATGCTCTTAGTACATTTATGAGGTTGATGAATTATGTTTTGAGTGCTTTCATTGGAAAATTTATGGTTGTATATTTTGATGATATCCTTATCTATTATAAAAATGAACATGCACATGTTAAGCATTTGCGATGTGCATTGCAA
Organism: Saraca asoca; assembly: GCA_026873985.1. Lineage (NCBI taxonomy): Eukaryota > Viridiplantae > Streptophyta > Magnoliopsida > Fabales > Fabaceae > Saraca > Saraca asoca. Next base: position 10,678 of record JANHAO010023539.1, read on the forward strand.
TATTTGAAAGCAGAATAATTATATGCCAATTTCGATAGATATTTTTTTGCTTGGAAAACATTACTTTCTTAGGTTATATGGTGAGTGGCAATGGTATTAAGATGGATAAGAAAAAAGCGAAAGCCATTAGAGATTGGCCAACCCCCAAAACCGTGAGTGAAATGAGAAGCTTTCATAGGTTGGCTAGTTTTATAAGTGGTTAGTGGGGGACTTTAGCACCATAGTTGCACCCTTAACCGAACTTGTGAAGAAGAATGTGGGATTTAAGTGGGAAAGTGAGCAAGAGTGGGCTTTTTAATTGCTTAAGGAGAAACTAACTTCTGCACTTATACTTGCACTTCATGATTTTTCCAAAGCTTTTGAAATTGAATGTGATGTTTCAGGATTTAGTCTTAGAGCTATTTTGATGCAGGAAAGGCATCCAATTGCATTCTTTAGTGAAAAGTAAATGGGGGTAGCCCTTAACTACCCTACATATGATAAAGAACTTTATGCTTTGGTTTAAACTTTGGAGACATGGCAACACTATTTATAGCCAAAGGAGTATGTCATCTATACCAACCATAAGTCCTTGAAGCATTTGAAAGGGCAAGAAAAGTTGAACTGCCTGCATGCAAAATGGATGGAATTCATTGAGACATTTCCTTACACCATCTAATATAAGCAAGGTAAAAAGAATGTTGTGGCGAATGCCTTCTCTTGCAGATATACCCTTATCTCAATTATGTATGCTAAGTTATTGGATTTTGAATACATTAAAGAATTGTATATGGATGACCATGATTTTTCAAGTGTGTTTAATGCTTGTGAGAAGGTGTTTTTTGGCAAATATTTTTGGCTTGACAGTTTTCTTTTTAAAGAAAATAAGTTGTGTGTGGCCAAAGTTCTTTGAGGGAATTGCTTGCTAGGGAAGCTCAAAGGGGATTAGTTAGCCATTTTGGCATTGTTGAACCTTGGCAATTGATAAATGGGAAAAATAGCATGAAAATAAGATAGTTTTGGTCTGTTTTGTTAATAGTATTTTATGTTTTCTCAGTATTTTTACCTTAATTTTATGTTTTGTCCTAGATACTACTCTTGGTTTGTACTTTTTCATGCAGGATGACAAATTGGACTAAAAAGAAGGAAGAAACTTGAAGAATGAAGTTGCATCTAGACAAGGAAAAGATAGAAGAAGAAGCCATGCAAAGAA
>JANHAO010023540.1:0-11872 GCA_026873985.1 Saraca asoca
CCAACTGGTTTATATTATGCACATGGATCCGTGGCTGGGTTTCAAAATTTTAAAATTTTCGCTGTGCTTGCTACACGAAACCTAATAGGTTTGTGATTACATTCAATTTGTGAGTTATTTCTCTTTCTTTGCTCTTCATTTTTACTACAATATCTGATGTGAATGGGTTCATTTTAGTTAGATATTGAAATGGTTATTGGGATTTTGATGATCACATTAGAAGAGAATAGGAAATCCAAGCAATGCATTGAGATTTCATGGACTGTTTGAGGGCTGAGTTTGATTAAATTCATTAATCATTTTCAAGGATCCCTATTTGTGATTTTAAGCTTGAGAATATGATTAGCAAGTTGAATGAATATTTAGCAATCAATAATGCATTAGTCTCAAGTTGATTTCCCTTGGCTGGTTGCATGTGTTTCTTGTTTTGGTTCTGTTACGGTGTAGTTAGTTTAGCTTCATTTTTGCTAACCCCTCTGAATTTAGCTCCAAATATCATTGATAAAATCATCCTAACATGGTCCTTAGGTTCGACCTAGGTTGCCTATGCAACAAGTTAGTTTAGATAATTTCAATTTATAAGTTACTAATTTGACAGCTTGACAAGCTCGCATCACTTGTTCATAAAGTTCACAAGATCTGGAGCCAAGGATTTGTAAAGGCCCTTATATAGCTTTCCATCCTTTCAGAGTCCTGTTGAGATTGTCATTAGGATGCTCTCCTATAAGGGATTTTCTATGGAGTCGGCTTCATTCTTGAACTTGGCTATATAATCTTTCGGTGATTCGCTTTTATGTTAAAAGATCATTAGGAGATGAAAGGGAGGTATGAACTACCTCTTCAATGCCTGGTACTAGTCGATGAATTTTTTTTGACATTCTTTCCAACTATTGACGCTGTGAGTTAGGAGGCTTCTAAACCATGCTTAGGTTATGCCTCCTAATATGGCCAGGAAGACATGATATTTGACTAGAGGGTCAGTTGTTTGAAAATCCATCTAGACATTGAACGCATCTAGATGGTCACATGGATTGTTGTTTCTATCAAACAATGGGATTGCGCCCACCTTAAGTTTCTATGGAAGGGGTTGCATTTTGATTTCCGTAGATAATGGTGAGCTTTCCTCATGATGAGGTTGATTGCTTTGAGACTGGGGGCATTTCTTTAACTGTTTCAGCCATTGGAGAACTTCCTTCATCATTGGGTTCCACATTTTAGATTGCAAGCTAAAGCTTTCAGCTTACTACGAACCCTTAGATTGTTGGCCATTGTGATTCTCATGAGTCTCCTTCTGACTTTCTTCATGCAGCTACTAGAGTTGTGCTACAATTTCCTCCTGCCTTTGTGTGCCTTGGGCTTATGCTTGTGCCAACACTCTAACAATTTCAGCCAACTTTCTTACCATGTTCTCAAGTGTTGGTAGTGGCTAATGAGGCATTTGTGCTTCTTCAATTTTAGGGTAGCAGTAGGCTGACGGTAAGCTTCAGTAGTAGGAGTGTCTGCCAATTAAGCGGTCGGAGTACTTGAGTTTCTGGTGATTCTTCCTCTCACCATTGTAGCCAAATAGAAAAGCAATTGAAAAAGTAGATGGACCCTCCTTCTAGAACAAAAATGTTAACAGTGAAATCTGGTTCTTGACCAAACACCAGTCAACTAGTGTAGTTTTTTTATCCCCAAACTATTCTCTAGCAAATGAAGTGGGAAACAAAAAAGATGATAGAGACAATGGAGGGGAAGAAGAGCAATGGAATGCAGTGTTTTTAACATAGTTTGGGCTAAACCAGGTAACATTGATCCCTACATCCATGGTAGCTTTTATTAATCTAAAGTGGACTCTACAGAGTTTTAGTATATTGGTTTCAACTTGTTCTACAAGAATCCTCCTCCTCCTATTTATAGAAGATAGAAGGTTACAATTATAATTTTACATGCTATAAATAAGTTACTTCAAACATTAAATGTACAAGACAATATACACCTTGTAATTCAGCTCTTGTAGATGACTTTCTATGGGTGGGCCCCTCTTGTCTACTGGATTTGAGACCTGATGTAAGTGTATCTGGTGTTTGGTCTCACTGGGCCTTTGGCTAGGTATTGTGCCAAGTCTTGCGAGCTGAGACACTTGGCTCAGAGTTGTTGCTTGCTTTCTTCTTGCAAAATCAGCTTTGCTCTTGGCAAGGTGAGGTCTAGCAAACTATTTCTCTGGCTTCGGGCTTCACTTGCATCTTGACCTCCTAGTTAGTGAGGTGGTGCAACCTTAGTGAGTTGAGTTGTCTTTAACTAGTTCTCAGTCTTCACTGGGCTTTTGCTTTTCTATTACATAAGACTGGATTTTGCCCATAATAGCTAATAACTTGGGCAAATGTTTAGTGCTAAGCAATTGATCACTAAAACATTTCAAAGGTTCTAATTTCCTATTATCAAGTGAAAGGTAAGCTACATACTTATTTGGAGATTTGAAGAAAGATTCTTCATCTATTGGATGAGATACCTTTACTGGTGATTTGTCCTTTCGTTTGGCTATGTGCTTGATTCCTTTTACCATTGTGTTGAAGTCTCTAAAAAATCTAAAGTTTTTGAAGTTAGGATTTTAGGGCTGGATTTCAGGATTTATGATTTTGGGTGATTTTGATGAAATCAATCAGTCAAAAATGTTAGAAGTAGTGTTTCTAATGTTTCTATCAAAGAAAATTGTCTAGAAAGTGTGTTGGAGGACAAGATTTGAGAGTTTTTTATGAGAAAAGTCACGAGAATTTCTAGGCAAGGCTAAAGGTGAACTGTGAAATGAGTTCAACATCAATCAAATATTTATAGAATTATGCTTTAAATCAATTCATGAATCGATCCAAAGAGTAAAAATTTAAGTTAGAATCAATTCATGTTTCAATTTACTCATTAAGATTCATAAGCAAATCGATTATTGAATCAATTTATATATGAATAGAATTCCAATGAATCGATTAGGGAATCAATTCATCTAGATGTTTTAGATAAAATTTAGAATTTTTGAGTCATCCCAAAACTTTGGAAAATCTACTAAATTGATTGAAGAATCGATTCTCAATGTGTATTTTTCAAGAAGTGAATCAATTACTAAATCGATTCAAAAACTCAAGGAAAATCTAGATAAATGTGAATTGATTACTGAATTAATTCAGGAAATCCTGAGTTTATTTTTTCTAAATTTTGTTTTTCTAGGTGATTTCCTAATCACTCAAATAGCCAATTAAGATCTCAGAATCACATGAAAACTCAAATTCTCTTAATGTACCTGCAAAACCAACATCTCCGATGCTTAAGTTAGTAATTGCAATTTACGAATCAAATAGGAAAATAAGAAAAACATGACAATTTACTAAAATTTTTTGGGGATTAACAATCTTTGTCTTGAGGTGAGTGCAACTTCTATCCTATGTCATGAGTTGCTTTCTTTTCTCCCACACAGACCTGCAAAACTAAAATTAAACTTGCTTGGCTAGTACCCAATAAATTTTGGGTCCATTTTTGTTAGTAAACACAACAAAAATTTTCTTAACAATAGATGATTTAGGTAACCATACAAGTTTCTCATTAGGATTAGCAAATATGTTCCATTCTTAAATGGACAATCGCTAATATGATGTCCTTTATGATTACAGTAATGGCAAGTAATGTAATTGCAATTCCTTTTTCATCTCTTCTTCTTCTGTTGTTTATATCCTAATCTAACTTTATTTTGAAAACATTTCTAATTTTCTAGCATACCACTAAGTTTCACATTGCTTTTAGTAAATCCTTGTAAAGCCTTATTCAACTTCTCTATTTCTAACTTATAAGACTCACAATGTTCACATACTTTAGTTTCACTTAATAATTTCTCAGCTAAAATATTTAAATTAGTATTTTCCTTTTCAATCTACTCAATCCTTTTTAGTAAATTCTCATTCTAATTTTTTTTATTTCTTTATCTCCTTATTGGCTTTAGTCAAGGCTTCATGAATCTCTTCATACAAGTCATTAGAATCATCATCATTTACATCATCAACCTCATCATTCATTTCCACATCTGTTTGATTATTAGATTCACTATCAGAATCATTAACATAGGAACCATAGAAAAATGAAGGATACTTTAGAACCTGTATATTTTCATTGTGTTTTGCCATAAGATAGTGTTGCTCTTCCTTTTTGTAATTAGTTTGAGTTCTACCACTATAAGCTATCTCTAGAGTGTTTAAGATTTTGTTGACATCAAATTTTCATATTAAGCCAAACTCCAGCCAATGAGGGGATTCTTTTGGGATTTGTGACCTTCAATTGGTTCAAACACCATAAACCAATGAAAACACATAAAAATGGAGGGAAGAGTAGTAAAGAGTTACAAGATTTTTAACGTGGTTTTGCCAAATCCAGATATCACCAGACCCTACGTCCATAGTAGTATATTATGGTAGAAGTATTTTTACAGCTTTTCAGCATCCATGCGCTCTCTCTATTTTGGCAAAGTGTCTACCTGTATCTTTATATCATCCCCCCTATAGAAGGCTCCTTCCTCATATTTATAGAGGAGTGGAGGTTACAATGGTAATTTCATATGTAGTAAATCTATTACATCAACATTTATTGTATAAGACATATTGTCCAGACAAAATCTTGCTATTCAGCTGCTGCAAATTATTTTCAATAAGTGGGCCCGACGTGTCTTCTGGGCAAAGTGTGGACAGGTCTTTGATCTAATGAGCTCTCAAGTCATTGACTATACCGCTTTAGGTAGGTCATTTAGTCTAGGAACATGCCCGTCCTTTTGATGGGGAAGTCAAGGTCGAGCTCACTCTGTCATGTGTGAGCTTGAACTGGAGTGGTCGCTATGTGATGCAAACTGAAGGCGTAGCGATCTAAGCATTCTTCAAGCTGATCCTTTGCTGCTTTCAAGCCACTTGCGAGTCTAACTAGGGTGAACAAAATTTCACATATAACATAAGCCCCCCAACTCTCAGCTCGCTTTGCAGGCTGGGAGTTAAGATTCTTCAGTTGTGGTTCAGTCAAAGTCTTCCTCCAAAATTGTCGTTTCATCTGCTTTAGGCCATGCCCCTCATGGCATGTGTCTAGTAGTTATTGGTGAGTCAGTCTTAACCTTTTCTAAGGCAATAAATGATGATAGTTGGGGGGATGAATCTAGATCCATCGATGGAGCCAGACTTGGCTCTATATAAGGGGAAGGGAACCCCTTCTGTCCCTACATTGAGCAAGCCATAGAGTCTCTTGATAAACCACCATTATTTCTGGCATTCTGGCCTTCCAATAGGGTGTGTATGGTCTGTTGCATAAAGAACTCAGAAGATTTGGCTTCTCCGATAATGTGGAGAGATCTCATATGGATCTCAGACTATATCCTCTCGGCTCTACTATGAGGTAAGTGTTTAGCTGACCAAGCTTTTGACACTTTCTGATTTACTTCCTTCATGAATCAAAATAGGAGCTGGAGACCAGAAAAATAAGGAGCTGCAGTGCTACTGCCAGGGATGCATTCGAAGGAAACATTTGAGGATCTTAGTGGTGCACGGGCTCTAATAAGCTAGAATTCGGCCCTTCGTGGCCCAATCCTTCTTACTAGTCATAGGTTTTCCCCTTTGTATTTTGATTAATCTGTATCCAAAGCTTTATGATGTAATTCTACCTCATTAATGTCTTATAATGAATAAAATTTCCTTTTGCAATTTCTGTTTGTTGCCTTTGTTTCTCATACAAGCATTGTTTGTACAACCTGTGCAGTCTGAGTCGATCTCGTGGTCAATTAAATGACTTCACATGAGAGCTGTGAATAGTTGGTCGCAAGTGAGTTGCGAAATAAAATGATTTCATTGCCTTAGGCAAATAATCAATTCGTCAATTCTTTATGCTTTAGCAAGCACTAAGTCACGTGAGCATTGAGTGTTTAAGAGTGCCTCCGCACCTGAGTGAGCATGCAGCTACACTGGTTAAGTGAGTTTATTTTGAATGTCTCCATGCCTCAGTGAGCCTGTAGCTATGCTTGTTAAGTGAGTTTATTTTGAACGCCTCCATGCCTCAGCGAGATTGCAGATACGCTGGTTAAGTGAGTTTATTTTAAGCATCTTCATGCCTCAGCAAGCCCGTAACTCAACTGGTTAAGTGAGTTTATTTTTAGTGTCTCCATGCCTCAACGAGCATGTAGCTACATAGTTAAATGAGTTTATTTTGAGCTTCTCTATACCTCGATGAGCCCATAGCTCAACTAGTTAAGTGAGTTTATTTTGAGTGTCTTCACGCCTCAGTGAGCACGCTACTCAACTAGTTAAGTGAGTTTATTTTGAGCATCTCCACGCCTCAACGAGCACGCAACTAAGTTAGTTAAGTGAGTTTATTTTGAACATCTACACACCTCAGTGAGCACACAGCTACGTTGGTTAGGTAAGTTTGTTTTAAGTGTCTCCATGCCTCAGCAAGGATACAGTTATGCTAGTTAAGTATTCATTAATTCTTCTTCAAAATGAGCTCTGGGGGGCATCAACCGGACTAGAGGTCACGGTTGGCATGAAATTCTTTCACAAGTTTTATGGAAGTTGACCACATATGAGCTGTGGATATTGTAAGTACTTGGAAGCAAAAAGGGCAGAGCAGAGAGAAAGAGATAATAACATCAAGCCACTCAGCATTCAACTTTTGACAAAGTGAAGGAAAGGCATTTACATTTGTTTTGAAATTTGAAATACATTGTCAATGTATAACTCGGACTGAGCCCCTTGGCTCTTGGTCGATATTATGTTAAGAAGGCTGGGGTCGCTGCCCCATAGGTTGCATCACGTACTCCCTTAGATGTCCCCTCCTGATCAAGTCTTCAATTACCTCCTTGAGGGCCTGACAATTTGAAGTACCATGACTGGTCTCATACTGATAGGCACAGAATTCTTCACGGTTCCTCTGTCTATAAGGGATCCTAGAGGGCAGGAGCACCCCAAAGTCTTCCCTATCCCTCTCTGTCATGAAGATCCTATCTTGGGAATTTGATAGGATTCTATACTGTTCGTGATGGTCTGAGTGTTGAAGTCATTCAACCCTAAGCTTTTTGGACTTCTTTGCACCACGTTCGGTGGGGTAATCACTTTGGTCTGTGTTGCTCCTCCTTTTGTCATGGGAGGAGCCAGCCTTTTCATTCTTCTTGTTAGACCTTTCTGAACCAAAGGTCTCTTCCTATTTGATCTACTTAGTAGCTCGCTCATAGAACTTGGCAAGGTCTTTCACTGGGGACTAGTATAGACTCTGGTACAGCTTTCCATCTTTGCAGAGCCCCGTAGAGATTGTCACCAGCATGGTTTCTTCAGATGGATTCTCCACTGAATTGGCTTCAAGCCTAAATCTAGCAATATAGTCCTTGAGTGACTCGTGCTTGTACTGAAAGACCATAGCGAGATGGCAGGGGGCACAAGCTGTCTCTTTAGCGCTCGATGCTGGCTGATGAATTTCTATTAGTAGTTGGGACAAGCTGTCTCTTTAGCACTCGATACTGGCTGATGAATTTCTATTGGCAATCTTCCTAACTGCCAATTGAGCAAGCTGGGAGGCTTCTGAACCATGCTCGAGGTACACCTCCTAATGTGGCCGAAAATACTTGATACTTGATCAAGGGATCAATTGTTTGTAAGTTCATCTGAACATTGAATGCGTCCAGATGATCATAAAGATCAGAATCCCCATTATACAATGGAATTGTGAGGACCTTAAGCTTGAGGGGGAGAGTTTAAGTTTCGATCTCCTCTGAGAGTGGTGACCATTCCTCATAGTGAGTTCGATCACTTGGAGTTTGAAGGTGCTCCTCCAGATGAGTTATTTTCTAAAACAGCTTTAAAACTAGTGGGTCTCGTACCTGAGAGTAGTGACTAGACGATCGCTGGATCCTTTGGTCTTCGTTGTTGTGAAGGTTGTGACCTAGAGTCTGCTCTTGCGAGTAATGAGCTTGAGAATTACCTTGGTTAGGATAACCCAAACATTGAGCTTGCTACTACTGGAGAACATCCACGGGCATTGAGGCTTCAGCTTGTCTCTGCACATCTTGTGCTAACAATGTAACTGTTCTAGCTAGGTCTCCCATCATGTGTTCAAGTTTCTCCTGCTGCTGAAGCCAAGTCTGCACTCTGTTGGTGCCATTAGTGGTGGGAACCAGTTGTGTTAAGCTGGCTAGAGGGATGCCAGCGACTGCTCCAATGTTAGGAGTGGTGGACAAATTTGTCATTGAGACATGACCTTCTGGAAGCATGGGTTGCGCATTTAAGGCTCTGGTGGCTCTTCCCTTGGCCATTGCAACAAAAGGTGCACCAGAACAGGTGAGATCCCCATAGATGGTGCCAAAAATGTTGACATTAGATTTTGGTATTGAGCCAAACTCTGGCCAAGGGGGGATTCTTTTGGGATCTCTGACCTTCAACTGGTTCAAACATAATAAACCAATGAAAACACACAAAGATGGAGGGAGGAACAATAAAGAGATACAAGATTTTTAACTTGGTTCGGCCAAATCCGAATATCACCGGACCCTACATCCACAATAGTGTATTATGGTAGAAGTATTTTTATAGCTTTTTAGCATACATGCACTCTCTCTATTTTAGCAGAGTGTCTGTCTGTATCTTTATATCATCCCCCCTATAGAAAGCCCCTTCCTCATATTTATAGCGGAGTGGAGGTTACAATGGTAATTTCATATGCAATAAATCTATTACATCAACATTTATTCTGTAAGACAAAATCTTACTATTCAACTACTATAGATTATTTTCAGTAAGTGGGCCCAGCGTGTCTATTAGGCAAAGTGTGGATGGGTCTTCAATCTAGTGAGCTCTCAGGTCATTGGCCGTACCACTTTAGCTAGGTCGTTTAGTCTGGGAACATGCCCGTCCTCGGGATGAGAAAGTCGAGGTCGACCTCACTCTGTCATGTGCGAGCTCGAACTGGAGAGGTCACTTATAACGCAAACTGAAGGCATAGCGATCTAAGCATTCTTCGAGCTGGTCCTTTGCCACTCTCGGGCCGTTCACGAGTCTAACTGGGGTAAACCAAATTTCACATATAATAGATTTCCTTTACTATACTACGCTCAGAAATTCTTTGAAACTCATTAGTAGATATTGAGTTAATAATAATCCATTTTACCTTGGAGGCAAGGAGTTGTTTCCTTCTTTCCTCCTCAGTCCATAACAATCTATATTTAGGTTGCAAAATTTGATTAACAGATATTTTAGGACATTCATAACCTGTTTCTAGAATTTCTTACATGTCCACATTTAAAGCTTCTATAAAGATTTTAATTTTATATTTTGTTATGGGTATTTTCTAGTTCTGCAATATGGGCTGGCAAAGGCCCAGCGATAGATTAGTCTAAGTGAGAAAAGATCCAAGCTTGCTAGATCGCCAGCTACCTGAGCATAGAATGAGGTGGAAGCCCTAACTCGCTAAGGGACAAGTCGTAGCTCGCATTGCTAAAAGTGAGCTCAAAAGTGAGCTTGCGAGATTAATTCTTACTGACCGAAGGCCAACTATAACTCCATAATCCCAGTTCACAGACATAACACCTTACCTAGCTAATGGCTCATTGAGGGTAAACTTGAAGTAGTGACCCTCTTAGACCAAGATTCACAGGACCAGTTTGTATTAAGCAAAGTGTAGGGCCCACCCATAGAAAGCAATCTTCAGTAGTCAGCCAGTAGCTTGCAAAAGCCATTTTGCACTAGTCTAGGCTATCTTGTACATTTATTTTGATGTAACAAAAATACAAATTGTAAAATTATAATTGTAACCTCCCAGCCTCTATATATAAGAAGAGGGAGATCACTATAACACATGATGTTGAATCCATGTACTAAAACTCAATAAAAATTTCTTCAAATTAATAAAAGGCTACCGTGGATGTAGGGATCGATGCCACCCAGTTTTGGCTAAATCGCGTTAAAAGCCCTTCTCCATTCTTCCACTTCTTCCTCTCCATCTCCTCATTTCTTTGCTTGCTTAACTGGATTATAGTTTGAGCCCTTAGAACTCTTCTAGTTGGCTGGATTTGGGGCCAAACTAAAATCCACCATTAATATTTTGGTGTCAACTGTGGGGACTTATTTGTATTTTGGTTGATTTTTTGTGTTCTGGTTGATTTTTTGTGCAGTCACAATGGTCAAAGAAAGAGCCATTAGAGCTTCAAATGCATTAATTGATCAATCAGAAGGTCATATATCTACAACAAACTCCTCTACTGCTCCTATCATAGGTGTTGCTATTGGCTTGCCCCCAACCGACTCTTTTCAACCTGTTGCTATTGTTAATGGCACCAATAGAGCACAAACCTGGCTTCAGCATCAGAAGAGACCAAAAAATATGATGGGAGAGCTGACTAAAGTAGTCACAATGTTATCACAAGCACAAGCTCAGGGTGTGCAAAGGTAGGCTGGGGTTGCTACACTCGAAAACATTCACCAGCAATAGTAAGCTAGATGTTCGAGTAGAGCCAATCAAGAAGCTTCTTTAGGTCATTGTTCTCATGACTAGAAGAGCCAAAGGAATCAACAATCTTCTAGCCATCGATCTAGGGTGCAGGACCTACTATTGGAAGAGTTATGTTAGAAGATGAACCAGTTGGAGAAGCACCTTTAGCTCTAAATGATCGAGCTTGCTACAAAGAAAGGTCACTATTCTCCAAAGAGATCGAAGCATAGCCCCTCCCTTTTAAGCTCAAAGTCCCCATGATTCCACTATACAATGGGGATACTAATCCTTATAACCATCTAGAAGCATTCAATGTTCAAATGGATTTCAAATGGTTGATCCTCTAGTCAAATTTCAAGTTTTCCCAACTACCCTTGGGAGTGTGCCTCGGGCATGGTTCAAAAGTCTCCCAGCTCACTTGATATGTAGTTGGGAAGAATGTCAACAAAAGCTTATTAGCCAGTATCAAGCATTGAAGAGGCAGCTTGTGCCCCCTATCACCTCGCAATGGTCTTCCAGTATAAGCATGAGTCGCTAAAGGATTACATTGCCAAGTGCAAAATTGAAGCCAATTCAATAGAGAATCCCTCAGAGGAAACCATTTTGGCAACAATCTTAGTGGGACTCTACAAGGACAGAAAGTTATATAAAAGCTTGTACACGTCCCCGATAAGAGATCTAATCGATTTTTTTTTATCAAGTTGCTAAGCAGATCAAGTGGGAAGAAACTTTTGGCTCAAGAAGGTCTAATTAGAAGGACAAGAAAGGTAGCTCCATTCTAAATAAAAAGAGAAGTGGTAAAGGTTGGAGTGATCCCCTCAGTGGCCGAACTGTGAAGAAAGCGAGAATCAAGCGACCTCATCATTCAAGTTGCCATGACACTTACAGTATCTTGTTTGATACTTAGCATAAGATATACACAATAGAAAGGGATAGGGAGGACTTTGGGAGACCCGTACCTTCCAAAATTCCCTACAGACGAAGGAATAGAGAAGAGTTTTGTGCTTATCACAACGAGGTCAAGCATGAAACTTTGAATTATAGAGCCCTCAGAGATGTGATTGAGGACTTGATCAAGAAAAGCTACGTGAAAGAGTAAGTAGTGTGACCTGTGATGTAGATTTATTTTACTCCATAAGCACACGATGTAACTATAGTAGAATCCAATGAATACAGGTCGTGTCCCACAAAGATCTCATTTTCAACTACTAGATGTTTGCAATATAGGATGCCTAAATCAAATAAAAATGGCAAAAGAAGAGAAAGATCTAATGTAAAAGTAGCGGGCAAATAATAAGCAAAGTATAATAATAAAAGCCTAGAATTGAGGTTTCACCACAATTATGTTCTTTAATAATTAATTAATTTATTTCCTATTATGATTACTTAATTTATTTGAGGATGGTTT
>JANHAO010023541.1:0-11868 GCA_026873985.1 Saraca asoca
TTCAAAAATAAGAAGAATACCTATTTTTATTAATGACAAAGTTGTAAATAATATTAAATATATTTTTTTAATCTTCAAAAATAAAAAAAACATCTGTTTTTAAAATTTACATCCAAATAAGTTTTTTATTTTTTTGTTATAAAAAAATAGTTTTTAGAAACTATTTTTAAAAAACTATTTTCAAAAATAATAAAACAAAAATACCTAAAAACACTTCTAAACATGCCCTTAATCTCTTAACAGTTTAAATTCTCATAGAACTACCCTAAAAAAATACTTAGCCCGTTTGGATTTCACGCTCAACAGCATTTAATTTTAGAATAAATCCGTAAAAAGTTCAGGCTTCTGAAATGTTGAATATTTTTATCATTAAATTTTTATTTTATTTAAGATTTGTGCTTTTTATTTGATTTTTTTTTTTTTTAGATTTGATAATAAACAATCTAAATGATAAAAACACCGAGACTCTTAAAAATAAACAATCTAAATGGTAAAAACACTTTAGACTCTTAATAACTTAATCTTCCCACAGGATTATACTTCATTTTATCAATTACGTTTTTCTTTTCATATAATAATACTAATTAAAAAAAAGGTGGTTATCAATTTTATAAAACTTAAAAAATATATATTTCAAATATTAAGACATTTAAAATTATACTTTTGATTTGTTTTGAACAGGACATAATGCGGCAAAAGATGAAATTGGAAACACATCATTTCTAGTTAACCTATAGATGCAAGTTGCGTAGACAGACAAAGCTACTATGATAAGCATATTAAGAAATTAATGATCTATGCTCTAACAAATCAAAGTACCTCATAATTTCGTCTCTTTTTTTTTAAAGAACTTTTTATTAGCCAATGGCAGGTTAGAACCATAGTGGAAAACACCTCAAATCCCACTTTTACGTTTGGACTGCTGTGCTCATATATTCTTCTTGCGTGATGTCTTTGCCTCTTATCAGTCGCTCACATGGAGCACTCTTGGAATGTAATTTTGAATTTTAATTGCATAAGAATTATGCCACACAATATGTTTTTAAGATGATTGTTTGGATTGAAATCAAACAACTAAAACTGAAGGGTCAAATTGGTTTATCTTTCTTCTATTTTTCATGAATCAAGTACCCTTATATCTAATTATTCTTATGAAATATGACTGATTGCTTTTTAAAGTTGTTAGCATATCATATTTTGGGGTTAATGGGCAGGTGAAAAAAGCATGAGGCGCACCTAGATTTGATTCTTTCACTTTTCTTCTCAACCATTAATCATTAAATATAAAATATAGGAAACAGAATGCCCCCTCATCATGTGCCCTTCTTACTACTATGCTTTTCTGTCATTTAGACTCAATTATTTTATGTTCACAAGCTTCTTTAGAGTAAATCATGCTGATAAGTGCTTGTGAGATCAAATTTATTATGATAACTGCACCCGCAAGGTCTTTATACGGCTATTATGCTATCAAAATTTGACAAACATAAAGCCATCTCTTAAAATATTATCAGGTTTCATCAATTCCTTGACCAAAACCAAAATTCAGCATTAATATGGACACAAACCAATCATGATTGCAGGAATTTTAGTATCTCACATTGTATAAAACATGAAAAGTTGAGATTACAAGAAATCTTAAATTAGTGAATAAGATTATAATGTATCACAAACCATCTAAGTGCTAAGCAATTATTCGTTGTAAACATATTGAAATTAAGGTTATTGCACTTAACATACGCCACACCATCTAAAGGAACAACCTTTGTTTTTAAGAACATAAGCTGTCAAATATTCATCAAGGTCATTAAACTGACTACATCAAAATTATTTTCTTAATAACTGAAGTCATTTTTGATATGGTGTCATGGTTATGTGACAGTCACTTTTTCTTTGTACATTGTGCTTTGTGCTTTGTTTTGTTCTGGTAAAGCAAGAGCTAAGTTAGGAATTGAAATGACATGAGGGTCATCAATCTTGGGAGCTGGTTCAGCACAGTGATCACCATTTGAGGTTTGTGATTTTTTAGGAGTTTTTAAGGTTTCTGCAGTCCCAAAATGTGCAACAGATGCAAGCTCATTTACAGATTCTGCAATTTTCTCTGTGTGATCAACAATGTCAATTAGTAGTGATGCCACTGTTCCAGCTGGTATCACTTTAAAGAGGTCTGATTCTTCTTGTATGCTTGATTGGAGCAATGATTTGAGGCGCTTTGTTGCAGCTTTTGAGCTTGAAATATGGGTGTCTGCAGATGAAGGCCTGGTCATTCTTTTGACAGCCATTCCTAGTTCCTTAAGAGCTTTGCCAGATTCCAGACTCATTTCTGAGCCTACCTCTTGCATCATACTCCGAATTTCTGGCGATGCCTGCAAGATTTGCAAGATGACAGTTTCAATTGTCAATATCAGCATGTAACATTAGCTTGGTAAAAAAAAGTATAAGTTCCAACACATATATCTATCAACGAGTGATGTTGATTGAATAACTGGCTCACAGTTGCATAATGCATATAAAGCCCAAATCTTTATATGATTGAATTAATTGTAAATTTGTTAGTTATGCAATGAATTTTTTCTTCATTCTCACTGTTGAGTTGAATTAAAATTGGAGTTGCACTCTTAGTTGGATTGGGATTCTCTACTATTCAAATTCGAGTTGCACACCGCACCACAATGTGCGAGGGGCCTACATGAATTTATGGGACCCATATTTTCTGCATAGTGTGCAACCCCATCTTGAACCACAATTAGTATACATGAAGAGGAAGATTGATCCCTCTAAAATATGGCTATCTCCCTAATGGAATGTCCACCAATTTTTCTTTTTATTGAAATATTTACATTTTTCTTTGTAAAAAAAGATATTATTAAACACACATCTAAATGGATGAGCTTAGTATACATGAAGAAGAAGATTGATCCTTCTAAAATATGGCTATCTCCTTAATGGAATGTCCACCAATTTTTTTCAATTGAAATATTGACATTTTTCTTTGTAAAAAAAGATATTATTAAATACACGTCTAAATGAATGTGAGTTTGTTATTATCTCTAATAAAAATATATAAAGTTGGTTGTATTTCCTTCATTATAAAATGTGACAAATTCATATCTAATTTAGATGTGAATATATTATTTTTTTAGCAAACAAAATTATTTAAATTTGATAAGATTTGATTTCAATTTTAAAATAAAGAATCTAAGTTCAGCCATCAAATTTAAATTGAGCGAGCTTCATTTTCATTTAATGAATGTGAGCAATTTCTATGCTAGTTAATCATATTGTACTTGGACATGGGAGTTGAGGTGGCCATTTAGAGCTTCCATCAGACAGGCACATTGGCGAGCAAGGCTGCCAATTTTCAGATATTGGTCCCATGGATGACGAAACTGGAATCTTCCATGACATGGTTCCCATCTTGCAAAATTAGCCTGCCAATTCAAAATTCAAATGGAGAGTCTTGTAAAATTAAAACTAAACTACATCAACTTTTTTTTTAAAAAAAAGGAGTGTTTTTGTAATTTCATTAAACATTAATGCTGTTTAAATTGACAAAAGAGAGACGGCTTTTACCCACCAAAGATTCCTCAGTAGTCTTTGAATTGAGAACGCTCTCATAGCCTTCCAGCAACGACTTGCTATCTTTACACTCTCTTTTCTCTGATGTTTTGAAATATTCATCTTCAAATGCTGTTTAAGGATATGAAAACAAAACCAAAATGAGGAAACATATCAAAGTTATAATTTTGTTAAAAGTTTCCAATAAATATCATTCAAACCTTCTAAAAAACTTCCAAGTTTTTCTAAGTTGAGGGCAATTAAGTTGTGGAGGTCTTCACCAGCCCAGACAGGACAGACAAAAATGGAAATCATAACACAGGCAGAGCCTCCTATGAATATGGTTGACAGCCTCTTGTATGCCATCTCCAATGTTTCGTCGTCACGAAAACCACTTACAGATATCAATGAGAATGTCAAAATGAATATCAGCATCCCATAATCATATCTTGCCTTGATCGTGGGGACGAACCTTATGAAGGTTGATACTGCGGCTGCAGCAAAAAAGGCCATAAAATTCATTCAATTTTTTAGGATTGTTGATTGGGAAATAGTTAGTTATGGTAAAAATGACAGAAACTTACCTTGCAGAAAGACAAACAAGGCAAGAAGTATAGGCTCCCATGTCTGTCCTGATAGCTGAGCCAAGTAATGAGCTCCAACACCTAAAGCACCAGCTAATAATGTTGCCAATCCTCTGTTCAAGCCTTTCCAAAGAGTGGCTCCTGTAAAGGAGTCATAAAAACATGTCAGAAAAATATATAGATTTGATTCTGTGAAGTGTGATAAAATTTAAATAGTATAATAAAAAAATAAATAAGATCAGTTTAAATTAGATCGTGACATGTACATAGTTGAATAAGATATTACAAATAAAATACAAGTAAATGTAATATTTTTTAAGTATATCCACTTCAAAATGAGATAAAAATATGCATATTCACGGATAAAATTATCTTTAAAAATCAAACAAAAATGTTGAGTCCATGTCTACATTTTTATGTTTAGACTATGTCTCTCTTAGAACTAATTACTATTTAATAGTAATTGGTATGGGTGGACTTGAGTCACTTAGAAATGCGAATATGGAAGTAGTACTGTTGAAAATCAAAGAGGAAACTTACCCGCTGAGAATTCAAAAACCACAACGACAGTCATGACAGCCCACATTGCAGAAAGACCAAAACTGTCATATAGTGGCTGAGAGTAGTAGAATATAGACACCAGAGTAAGTGCAAGTCCCACTTTTAGGGAATGGACAAGTCTTCTAGGGTCGTCTTGCCCAGTCTTTTTTGCCGTCTGAAAAATATCAAACACTTTGGCCATGAAATCTTTAGGCAAAGCTTTTAGAGTCTCCCTTGCACGATCAAATAGCCCTGCTTTCTCCTCCACTATAGACCCCATTTTCATAAACTGATGATGATGATGATGGAAAGTAATATTTGTATGCGCTGAGAAGAGAAGAGGTGCTTAAGGAGGCTTGCTAAGAATTGGGTATATTTATAGAGAAAAAGAGCATCTGGCTGAACATTGCAAGAATAATTATTTTAATGCTATGAACATGTGTTTAGGCTTAATTTGTACGGCAAAAATATACACACATTGATTTATATTAAGAGGAATCTGAATTTGAGGAGAGCCATTGAAATAAGTTGAATGAGTGATCATTCTTCTAGAGTGAAAAAGAATTTTTCAAATCAAGAAGAGAGAAAATGACATTAAGAAGTGAGATTTACTAACGTGTAACAATTAAGTCATGGTCATTGTAAGACTTGCATAATTGTAAACCTCACAAATTTATGTTTCCTCTCTCCATCTAAAATTAGATTTCTGGGAACAGTCCCAATTGTATATTTTATTGATATAATTATTTAAGGTTTATGGTAATCAGTTTTTAACTTATTTGAGAGATTTTAACTGCTTAACTAAGTTAATCAATTATTTTGATAGTTTTGTAAATGATTGATTTATTTAATTTTTTGGCCCTCAAAAAACTATTTTTAAAAAGGTAAGGAACTCAATCTTTTTAATTAGTTGTTTGACATTTAGGGTACAAAAAAATACCATTACCCTTAATCAATTTAATTTTTGATATTCTTGTCATTGATACAAAAAAAAAATCCTTATAAAAAATTTGCATGAAATATATTTTATGATAAATTATTTTCTAATTGATTCATATGAATTAAATATATTATTTGAACAACAATAATAATAATAATAAATAATAACAATAAACTTTTTTTATTTAAAATTATCTATTTCTTAATAAAAAATTTATAATAAATTATATATGTTTGTTTCTTAAGAGTAAATCTAATAAATAATAGATTATTATTTATTTCTTATAAATATAATATATTATATTTATTTAATTTTAAAGAAAAATTAATGAATAATAAATTATAATTATTTATTCTTGAAAGAAAAATCTAATAAATAATAAATTATAATAATTTTTTAAAAGAAAAATATGATAAATAATATTTTAAAATCTAAAATATTTTAAAATAAAAGAATACTTAAATAAATTATAAAATATACATGCATCCTTACATATTATTTTATATACAAATAATGCATGTTATCAATTGATTAAATTAACTATCAATTAACCGTTAATACAATTAACTGATTATTAAGCATAACCATGATATTGTTGCAAATAAACTGTTGGCGTGTAAACAAGAGGGAAACTTGACTCTACATTTGTTAATTCATACCTTTCTTCTTTGCAAGTAATGCGACTGACACATGTGATTATGCACAATTAGATTTGTTCTGAGTTAAGTTAATTCATATTTAATATGATCTCAGCTAAGTTAATTTTATTGTTTTAAAGTAGATAAAATCAATTTGAGTTAAGTGTTAATTGTGCTATTGTGAGAAAGTAATAAAAAAAAAAAACTGCAAGAAAAGCATTGTCCAAAAAATGCATTATCCTTCTTATTCCCTAGTATGTCAATTGCCAATGGTAACATGTATCCTTTCACTTTCTGTAAGAAATTGACCACGTGAATTTAGAAAAAAAAAATATAAAAAAAGAATTTGTATTGAAGCGATGGATTTCAGTAAAAAAAATGTAGAAAGTTTTAGAATAGAAAGTTATATTCTTCTTTGGTTAAAATTAAAAAAAAAAATTGATAAAATAAAAAATTAAAAGATTCAAATCTGAGAGATTCTATTGGAGGAAAGGAAAATGGAATTTAGTGAGAATAACTTGAAAGTGATAGATTTGAATGTTGTTGATCAGTGGTTGAGCCGTATTCAATGGAGTGCGTGTAAATGAAAGACACTAAATTTCCTATAAAATATGATATACAATGTTTAAAAAAAAAATTAAGAATATGATCACGTTGAAATATGAAAGAGTTGAGATATGAATCACGTCCTTCTTTAGTTGCGAGCCACTAATAAGCAATAAGGTTGTGTATTTGACATTACCTCGTTAATATTTATATATTATTTTTAAAATACATATATATATATATATATAAAAAATAATGAATCATTTAGTTTCTACGATAAGTACTTTTTTGTGGGAAATTAAACTTATCAAGAAGTATGTGAATAATCTTACTTAACAAAAGAAAGATAAACAACTTCTTATATTTATAATAAATAAAAAATTTTGAGAAGTCTGACTCTCTCAATTTTGTCAATTAATAATCAATCAAATAATACATCTATTTACTGCTAATTATTTAATACATTTTTGTGATAAGTTATGCTTTTCACGTAACTTTCTGTTAATCAAATAATCTCTAAATATTAATTATTTAATGGTGATGCAACTGAAAAAATTGTAAATGGATGAAAAGAAAAATGGGAATATTCTTTGTCTAACTCCTTGATTTACCAGTAAAATTAGTAATTGGTGTATTCCCAAAACAAATTCTATTCTAAATACTTAAATCTATGTTTAAGTTTATTCCTTTCCTTACTTTGGGTGCATGACAACCTCATATGGAATACCTAAAAAAAGTGCAGACACCATAACTTAGCTTTTAAAGTCTTTTTAGATCACAGAATAAACTGTATTTAGGTGAAAATGATGTCTTAACTAAGTGAGAATGTACTTTCAAAACTTTATCAGCGGCTCCTTTTTTTTTTTTTTTTGGACAAATAGGACACTTGCTTTCGGTAATTCAAGCAAGAAAACAAACCCAACAATTACAAACTCAAAATCTAAGGAAATTGTTATTTTCTAGAAAAAAATTATTAGTTTCACAGCTCATTTAATTCATAATAGTCACAATTTTTAAACATGTGTGGCATAATGTACACAAATTTAAATAAAAATTTACTCCCATAACTTTTAGTAGAATATTATGTAATGCATAATTTATCCTCATTGCAAAAAATAAATTTACTCACATATTTTTTTATTCTTACAAAAAAATCATGCTTTTTATTTAGAATAATACTCCAATCCTTCACACTGTCATTTATATTTGTATATATGACACTGTCCAAAATAAATTATCCTTTGAAATACGTAGGTTTACTTAATTAAAATTGTGTTAAAAAAGGGGGCAATACTTCGCTAAGTAATAAAACTTTTTCTAATGCTTTATAAAAATTGTAATTTTATAACTTTTTAGAATTTTATATAGACTTTACAAGTAATAAATATACAAAACTTATAATTTTATTTACAAAAATTATGTCACAATATTTTTTTAAAATTTAAAATTTTTTATAAAAATTACAAAAAATATATACTTGTACAATTTTTTTTTTAAAATATGGATGGAAGCATT
Organism: Saraca asoca; assembly: GCA_026873985.1. Lineage (NCBI taxonomy): Eukaryota > Viridiplantae > Streptophyta > Magnoliopsida > Fabales > Fabaceae > Saraca > Saraca asoca. Next base: position 8,322 of record JANHAO010023541.1, read on the forward strand.
ATTCTAAATAAATAAATGGACAAACTATTTATGTTTACATATTGCTTCTCCTCCTCAAAATTTGAGTCCACCCTTTGTAGCGTAATCTATTTAAATTGAGCCTATTAATTTTAAACACAACAATGCTATATGGACATAAAATTTCTACATTTTTATCATTAAATTATTTAATAAATTCAAATTAATAACAGAAAAAAATACATGTGAGAGATTTTCATTAAAACTATATAATGATATCTTTCATTTAAACATATTATGTTATGTGTGACAAATTAAATTGAGTATCAATTCTGAGAAAAGATACTATATTAGGCATCATTACCATATTTTGCTGCCTATACATGTCTGTCTTCCAATATCTTTTATATTCTCTGCATTGTACAATAATAGCAAGCTTTGTGGTCCAAACTCAGCCTCCCAATCTAAGAAGTTTGAGGAAAATTAAAGGACTTTGGATGGATCGATGCAGATAGATTTAACAACACAACCACTAATAGTCTCAGACATCAGGAATGTAAATGGTTGGACTGAATATATTCTTTTATCTTATAATTAAAAGAGTAAATATTTCATTCTTTGAGCTCTCTCAAGACAAAATAAATAAATAAATAAAAGATTGCAATATATATAAAGCTGCTCATATATTCATCTCTACCATTTAAATTAGCTTTTGTGAAAGCAAACACTTACACTGGCCATTAATTAGATATATAAGAATCGATTCTGGAGTTTGTACTTCTCATCCATGAACTTAAAATGCACAATATCATCCTCACCTTACAATTCTATATTCTCTGAGTCTGTTAAATGCTAATATCCTTAATAATTTGCGATATAAAAGTTTTCTAATGTAAATAATAATCATAATAAGATAGTTCTTTGTTTTTTTTTTTCCTTCCACTTGTTTTACTTCCAAAAAAAATCATTTTTTTTATTTGCACGACAACTATTTATAACTTTTTCACAATTATAGATATACTAAATTTTTAATCAAACCATTTCTTTGTGCTTTAAAACAAGTAAAACTAATTTGATTCAATTGGTATTATTACACAGTTATAAAAAGAGTTATGAGACTATACTTTTCATATAGTAATTAATGATTAATGTTATTTCTATAACTAATTATTTATAATCGCACATGTGGTACAATTAAAGGTAACCTCGTTCCATTTGCTTTAAAATTAGTGATATTAAATTTGGATTTTATTAATTGGGAAAAAATTATTGAAATTAAATGATATTTTACTAATTGTGCAATATTATAGGGAGTTAAGGTGGAATTAACTTTTTCCTATATTTATATGATATTATTCCATGTTGAATTCCTATATCATCTTTGCCTATGAATGTAGATTTATAGACCAAATCATTGATTAATGTGGGTTTCTTCTCCTGTTCTCATCAATTTTCTGGTCCTTAAGCAAAACCCAAATCCAAAACAAACGCTAAATAGATTGGGAATTTCTAGCAATCTGAATTGATAGCTTGGCATTTACAGAATGAACCCTAACACAGCTTAAATATGTAAATCCTCTGAACTCTTGTGGACTGATCAAGAGTTAAATACAATAATTACATCTCCACTACAGGTATTACATTAGATTCTGATATAGCAGGATGTCCCCAGTTAAACATCACATCACACAGTTGAAACAATACAAAAACACTGGACAATGTGCGACAAGAATTCTGGTAACAAATGATGAGTTCCACGTTCGGAACCATAATCAAGTTACTTTACTTGAATGGAAAGCTTTGGCACCTGTACTTCCTAGAAACATCCAAACTCCCCCATTTTGTAGTATAAAAAAATGTATTTTGGTTTTCTAGCTTGGTCGTTCTTAGCTATTGATTTTGTTGTCTTTGATGATTACCCTCAAGAGGCTTTCAGGCTTCATTAGTGGCTAAGGCATTATAGCCAAAAGCATGCATTTCGAAATAAATATATTATTGTTGATCAGTGAACCATCTTTGTGCTCTAAACTTTGATTATGACATGCACTAATAAGAGGTCTCCCACTTTTGCTGGAGCTTCGTAGATTTGATTAAGACATCAACTAAAATTCATTTTATTGTTTAGCATAGTTGCACTTCACAAAAAAGCAGCAGAAAAGTAGTAACTTCTGTGGAATAAAGACGCCTTCTCAATTTTTTCTTCCAATGTCATTAAGTTTCCAAGTATGACTAAATTACAATGTTTGATCATCCAAGACCATAGGTTTATTTGTGAATGCAATCAGAGGCTTGCAGCAAATAACATATTAAAAGTATAATGCACGCAAACAACTTGGAGACTGTCGAGAGGAACGATTTTAATATGTAGGCAATTATATATTCCTTGTATGTTTTGAGCGGATGAAAATAACTTGCATAATATTATTCTTACTAACATCAATTTTTCTTATGTTGGAAGAACACATCGATTACTGTCATCTGTTTGTTAAAAGATGTGAACCAACCAGAGTTGCAGGAAATCAAGCGAAGATAAGTCTAAGGGTTTTTTGTTAGGTAATGTTTGGATCAACTTCCCTGGTTAAATTCAGGATCCCAGGTTATTTACAAGAGGCACAGATCATATCATTCATGGTCAGGTCCATAGCAACATGTCACCATGAACATAATTTAACGTAAATCCTATTACTAGGATAAAAGCAAGGCATTCTATCTTACAATAGCCTCCACTGCTTTGCAAACCACACCTAATGATAATTTCATTACATCATATATTATACTAAAACACAGCTGAACCACCAACCCAAGAAATCCTGGAGTAAAAGAAAAAGTGCAGAGTCTCGCTATTAAACACATGAACCCCTTCTTTTGATATCCTACAGTAGCTATACATCTGAATCACAACACCCACAGCCCCACAAGAAGAGCCGCCTAACTAATTACCCATAGTGGAAAAAAATTAACAATCCAGGTCATACAAGAGTGTTGCACTAATAGCATCAGTGAAGACTGCCAAAAACATGGGGTAGGTAGTTATGTTGGCATACACATATATGAATATGTACTAATCTATTGTCAAGCTCTTCACTAACTAAACATGCTCACCTCCAACATCGCATTTCGGATTTGAGAAGCAATAGTTAGACATAGTTAAAAGTACTGCCTGGAGGCTTTGACTGGATTGATGTCGGTCACAGCAAGCAAATAACAAACTTGCTCTCAACACATCCAGACAAAGACATGGTGGTTCATTACAAAGTACTAGGCATACCAGTTGCCGGAATCTGTGTAGCTTGTGGGAAAGAGTGATATGCCATCATGTTGTTATCAATAGGATTGGAAGAAGATGCACCGCCTTTCCCTGTTTGCTCCAAAAGACGAACCAGTGACATGAATATTTCCATCCTCGTTACATCCCTGTTTGCCTGCAAAGGACAAAACTTATACTAAGTGCTAACACAACATATAAACAAACTGAGACTGATATCTGTCATCTTGTCATGATCAAAAGCAGAAAAGCATGTTTCTTGGTAGAGTATAACCTCAACAGCAAAGCGTGCCCAGATCTTGTCATTTCGTGCTTCCATTACAC
>JANHAO010023542.1:0-11867 GCA_026873985.1 Saraca asoca
CACATCTCCACCCATATTATCAATGAACTCAAGTTTGCTTATCTAACCCTGTAATATTGTTTTTAAATTTTTATGACTAATTACTGATTCCTAAATGAATTTTCAAACAAAATACTAGAAGCGAGCTATTGCCCTTCTAAATTAGAAACAAGCACTCACCCCTCTACACTGAAAATGGCATTCGACTTGACATACTTACAAAGACTTGGCACCGCATGTGACCAACTATTCAGCACCACATGCAACCTGCTATTCGGTAACATGTGCGATCTGCTCTTTGGCATCGTATATGACCTATTATCTGGCACTGCATGCAACCTACTCCTTGGCACCATATGTAACCAACTATTTAGCACCACATACAACCTACTTTTTGGCATCACATGTAACCTATTATTCGACACTGCATGCCACTTACTCATTGCTAGCTGATGCTCATTGCCAACTGAGGCTCATAGCCAGCTGAGGCATATCAGTGCTCAATTTATTGCCAGTTGAGGCACTTTAGTGCTCAACTTATTGGCAGCTAAGGCACTTCAATGCTTAATTCATTGTCAGCTGAGGCATATCAATGCTCAATTTATTTCCAACTAAGGCATATCGGTGCTCAAAAGACCTCCAACTAAAGTGCATCCATGTGATGTATTAGCCATTCAACCTAATAAATATACATTGCTGGAAGCATTAATGCGATCGATTAGGCATTTAACTTGATTAATATTTATTGGGAATGATGTACTTGAAAAGCATAATAATAACAACAAAATTCATTTAAGACCTCACTCAATGAGAAAATATCCTTATAAAGGTTCAAAATACATAAACCTATAACTGCCATGGCCTATGGGAGAGACTGGCCCCCAGAATCTATGCCTTGGGTAGGAGGGTTCATATGCGAAGAAAGTTGACCATTGGCAGTTTGATCATTAGTAGTCTCCATGGCTTGTGAGCTATTCTCTACTAAGTTCCAAGCTAGGGAAGCTCCACTTGCTAGCTGTGAACCCCTGTCGAGAGAAGCTGCTCTCATGTCCTCCTTGAAACCCTTAATGAACTCTAGAACATTCCCACCAAAAAAGGAAAAGTCCAATTTCAGATGCTTTTCCCATAAGGTGAACAAAAATTTGGCAGTAGCCTCAGAAACTGCCTCCTTTTTAGCTCTCACAATTAGCACAGCAATCTCCACCTTAACTTGAGTAACCTCCTTTATTGTCAACACTGCCACGTTCCTGGCCTGGGCAACTTCATCCCTAGCCATTTCATATTTCCTTTCAGAAGCCTTAACTCACTACATTGTCACATCTAGTTCGCCCTTTACCATTGTCATCTCATTAACAATTTTATGAAGGCTAGATACAACAGCCTCATGATTTGTCACCTTGTGAGACTAAACTACCTCAATTTCTTTCCTAGTGACTTTGGCATCTCTAGCTCTCCCTTTAAGTTCTAACACCTCGGTAGTCGTGATGGCTAGGTCACTCTTGAGTTTGTTCTTTCTCTCATCCTAAGCTCGGAATGTACTATTCTACTTTATTATTACTAGCAAGCTTTACAAAAAGGAACGAACAAGTGAGATTACAAAAAGGCAACAGAACCAAATTGAAAGGACTTTACTTATCAACAGGACATGATGAGCTCTATAACCCATTAATCCTTCCCCCAAAAATTCCTCCGACTCTAACATTTTGACCCTACTACAAGGCCCCAGGATCGGCTTGAGGTTTTCCAAAAGGAAGTCAAAGTACTCCTCTGTCTTCAGGCCAAGATTAGAGGGTTACTCCTCAACCTCAACATCAGGTATCACCTCTGAAGTGACAACAACCTTTTTCCCATGCCTATTCTTTATTTTTTGGCAGGAGGATTAGATAGGGACATGACCTTCTTGACCATCTCAACCACCTCAGGATGCAAGGTGGGAACCAACACTTGAGAAGATGCTATGGCCAGAGAAGATGAACCTACAACAGCAAGGGCTATAGTGGTTGCAAGAGTTGGTGAAGTGGTGGCAACAACAACAAACCAAATAGAATAGGGTGGTTCATGGCGTTCGAAGGTTGAGCTTCAACATGTCTTCGTACTCTTCAAAATTTGCTAGACCAATCTCCATAGTTGCACAAGCCCTAATGTCTCTGGAAAGCTCGATGTTTAAAGCTGGAGCAATCTTATGCAAACATAAGAGGTCCTAGTCGATCTTGAAATTATTCTTTAGACCGTTCATAATGATGAATTGGCCCAGCATCTTAACCTCCTCAGCTTGTAATGATGGTTTCTCCTTGCCAGCTCCATATATGAAATAAAACAAGAACATTAAAGACAAGGAATAAAATAGATTCATACAAGCTTGTATGTCCTCAGCTCACTTACCAAGAGTAAGGACAAAACCAAAACTACAAAGATCACATAGAGATGGACACGAAACATAGAACCAGTGGGTTTTGTAATGCCCCATATTGGACTTGCCCTTAGCATCACCTTGTGGCAAGATCCTTTTGAACTTAATTTATCGAGCCAACAGGTAATAAATCCCATCACTCTGACCCACTCTTCTAATGCTAAAAAGATGGTAGAGAACTCTTACTGAAGGAGGGAAATTATTCCTAAGATATAAGAGGGAGAGAAAGGTGAGTTGAGAATATGATTTTGGTGTGAGCTGAAAGTAGAAAGATGCAATTTATTCAATAGCTCCATAAGATAAGGATGGACTGGAAACTTAAGCCCAGTAACAAGATGTTAGGTACTAATGGCAACAAATCCCTTAGAAGGATTGGTTGTGTGATCATCGGGAGAAGGTGCCAAAATATGACAACCTTTTAGGAAACGAAATGTTTCAACTATGCTTCTAAGATTATCAAGTTTAATGATTAAACGATAATGTGTAAACAATCTCAATGACCTACTAGCCCTCAATTGGATCAGGACAAGTAACAACCCTCTTAGTGACCTCACCACTCCCAGAGGCCACTTCATCTATAAAATGCATTAACTCCCCACTTTGGGCTGGGGATTCAAAATCCTCGTCACTTTCTATTTAGTGAGCATAGCATATATGACCTGTCATCTACATAGAAGAAAGAATAATCAGGTCACTAAAAGTAGACCTTACCTACAAGCTAAAGATAATAAGATTTCCTATGCAATAGGCCACGCACACCTCGGATCACCCTATCTAAGACTCGAATTATTGAAAACATGGGGGGCTTAACCAATAAACCTCTCAGGTCACAAAAACCAAGGAGACAAAAAGGCTAAACTTGATAATCTACAACCTCAAAAACCTATAAGCACTTTATCAAGCAAATGATACTCCGTTTTCACAAACAATAACAAGCCCACAAATAAACACACTTCAGAACCAGTCAGCAAGGAGAAATTTCCTGATGATTACTGAGTGCACATTACCAAACCAAGCTACCAGATATTAGAAACTCACAAAGCAAAGCATTCATAAAAAATAGGAGCTTAGAACCAGGGTTATGTTCAGAGGACTTACAGAATTAGTAGAACGAGATGGGTCCCAAGGAAAGAATCCAAAAAAAGAAAAGCATGATCAATCTTTGGTGAACAGAACCCAAAGGTTATTGTTGCAAAATTAGAAAGGAAGGAGAATATCGGTGACTAGGTGAGAGCTTGAAAAATAAGAAAAATTGGGGTGCATATTTTCAAAAGCAACAAATAAGAGGGAATGAAAGGTTTTCTCACTTTGTAACATAACCCACCACACCATTAGGTCAGGAAAATGATCAACTACCCTTGATCTAATGGTCCAATGAAAAATAAGGCTCTATCACTACTATAATTAACGGTTATGAAAAGGTGTGTGCATTTAATGTGGTAATGATGGTAAGGCAGACAAAATGATGGAATGAGGAATAGTAGCATAACTAATCCCGATCTCCAACTTTTACTAGCAAACTACAACTCCCAGTCCGTAGACCGCACTGAGAGCTGGAGGGCTAATATTGTGGGTATTATTTGTAACCGTCTAAACAAGCTGGTAAAAGCCCAATGGAGAGACTCAACTAATAAAAGCCTAGCTTATTTGGATTAAGGCCACCGAACTAAGACACCAGGTCACTAAATACAAACCAAGGTCACTGGTTAACATGAGTCAAAGCAGCAATCTCAGGTCGTGAAAGCAAGACCTAGCTCGCAGCTCACATAAAGTATCCTTAACCATCGGGAAAGTCCATCTAGTCTCCTATCCTAGTAGGAGTCTATTACAACTGTCTATCCCAATCTATTATGTAATCCTAATCAAGTCATGATATTTATCAGTTATAGATTTACATTCAAACTGTAACCCCCCAACCATTATAAAAAAGGATGAAATTAGATACAATACACTCAGCAAAGAAATAGACGTAAGGGTCAATTAACTTTAGTCAAACAATGTTAAAAACTTCTAGTGTCTCTCTTTTCTTTCACTCTCTCTCTTTCTCTCTTTTTACATTCATTTGTAGCTTAGGGTTTAGAACTTGGGTTGACTAGATTTTATCGTCAATAGAATCTACAATTGTTATTTTAAGTTTAAATTTGTTTTAAAACTATTTTAGATGATCTATGAAAAAAAAATTCTATGGAGATATCTTGTTAGGTCTATGGACTGCAAACTTTATGACTCGAATTATCATTTAGACAATTATAATTTTTGTAAATCCATCTGGTCTGATCTATTTATGATAGGTCCACACATATGGGTCTGTTCAATAGCTCTAATAATTATACTCAAAGCATGGATTTGATATCTTTGTGATACATGTATTTTAAAATGAATGAATGTTCTGAGATTTAACTTCTCTATGAGGTATATACTTATGGGTATATACGAAAAGGTCTTAATAAAGAGGTAGGGTTTGATCTCATGTTTAGGCCTATCAAATGTTTATGGCACATATCCTTAGTGGCTAATACTCAAATAGAAATGCATCTTTACCCCGGTTGCCAAATTTTGAGTATGGCATGAATGAATTGATGGTTGTGGAATTTACTTTCTAATGGCTTTGTTAAGCACTCATGGTAATGTCTCAAGATTCAATTTCTTTATTAGGTATATACTTACAAGTGTATGTGGGGGGTCTCAATAGAGAGGAAGGGTTAGATATCAAATTATTCAAACCTATAGAATGTTTATGGCACATTTTCTTAGTGGCTAATACTCAAATCAAAATGCATCTTTACTCAAGTTGCCAAATTTTGATTGTGACATGAATGAATTGATGTTTATGGAATTTGCTTTGTGATGGCTTTGTTGAGCTCTCATGGTTATTCCCTGAGATTCAATTTTTCTATTAGGTATGTAGTAATAGGTATATACAAAAGCATTTCAATAAAGAGGGATAGTTAGATCTCAAATTGTTCAAACCTATGGAATATTAGGCATAATTCCTTAGTGGTTAATGTTAGCCTTGCTAGTATACATTCTTCAGTTGTGATGTTAAAAAATAATTTTAATTGATGTCACGATCTAACTATGTGCTTTGAGTGTTTGTTCATTTTGCTTATGCAATTTGATCAAGTGACATTCAAGATATCAACAGATCCAACATTAGATTTAGTGTTTATTGATTTTTTCTAGGATCTTTTGTAAGTGTATTCTAATCAAATTTGATTCAAATAACTTTCTAAAATCATTAAACTGAAGTAGAAATAAATCACTTGAAGTGAGCTAAAATAAAATATTTTTCAAATAATATTTTCAAATGATCTTTCACAAGTGCAAGCTTTATAAAAGCTATTTTTCACTATGTCAATCGATTCATTGAATAACTTATGGTAATTTACTTAAACTGATTTAGCAATCAATTCATGAAGAAAAGTTTTGAAAACTTGTTTTACTGAAGGTTTGATATTTTTCCTTAATCGATCAGGCAATCGATTCAAGATCAAATCGCATAATACTATAATTCTATTCATGCATCAATTCAGTCATGAACTTTTTCATGATATTTATAAGAAAATCGATTCATTAGTTGGTAACTGCTACAAATTGATTCACGAATTAATTTAAGCTCAAAAGGTTAGTTATTTTTTAAAAGTCGATTATCACACTCTATAAATAGCCTTCACTTCATTTCAACAAAATGGTTTTTCATAAGTTTTATATCTCTTCAAGAGCGAAAATCACAGAGCTATTAGAGTTTAATAACATTCATTACTACCTCAATATATCTAAGCAATTAAGAGAATCTTTGATCAAGTCTATGAAAATTACACAGCTAGATGTTTGAGATATTCATTTCAAACTTGGTATTGTATTTTCTTTACCTAACTTCTAATCTTTCATTTGCAATTTCTAGGTTGATAGAAATTAGAAATACAAGGAAAGAGGTTGATCTTCCCTTTGCATCTTCTTTGGTTATAAGGATGATTATAGCTAGTTGAAAGTGTATTGAATTCTTTATATATCTCTAGGTTATGAGGTTGATCATAGTCTTGATGAGATAAAAGAATGATTGTATCTAGGTTAACAAGAGCCCAGTTTAATTCTTGTGTTCTAAGTTTGCAGGAGCCCAATGTAATTCATGTGTATAAACTAGTAGTTTAGGAGCCCAGTTAAATTTCTATTGTAGTTAATAAAAGTTATCATTCGGTTGAGGAATGATCCAATACATGTAGACTTCATCTACTTTTTCAGATGAAGTTGAACTATTTTAAAAATCTTGCATTCTTTATTGTTCTTTATCTTTACAGCAATCTATTGCACACATTTATAATTCTATTTTACCGCATTATTCTATTGCAATATTGGTTTACTACAAATTGTTTTTGCTATAATAGTTTTCTATTTTAACTGTTACTGCTACACAATTATACTATTGTGTTGCAATTCTATTAAAATCTATTTAATTGATAATTGAATTTGATATTTTATTTTATATCTAATTAGTCTTCCTAATTCAATCCTGATTATTCAATTAAGTTCTTAATTATCCAATTAGTTTCCAAAGACAATTTTCTTAAAACACTTCCGCTTTATAAATAAAAAAAATCCAATCTCAATTTCAAAAGAGTATACATATTTTACATTTGTAAAAAGGGCAAGAACCATACTTTTTCGAGACCCTCAGTTAATACTCAAATTGGAATGTAATTTTACTTGAATTACTAGATTTTTAGTATGTTAAGAATAGTGAACCTTTATTCAATGGAAGTAAATTAATATTTTATAAAACAATCTATTGGTATATATCTTATGTAGGTCCAAGATAACTATATAAGTATACACTAACATATTATAGGACACTCTTAATTTAAAGTCTCTAAATTTTTAAACTATTTTGAAACCAAGGAGGAGTTTGTTAAAATAATAGCTTTCATAATGGTTTCAAAATAATATTTCATGTATCTCACTTTCAAATGAAAAGTTACATTGTATTGAGTAAAGATTTACATTGTATATACCATAACAAAGTGAATGGCCTAGTATAATGAATATGTATTTTATGGATAATTAAATAGTTTATTGGTAGTAGGCAATTGTAGCCAATGGTATTCCTATACTTAATAGATGAAGAGACTTTAGGTTAAGTTTCATCTATAAATACCTCCAAAGTCCTTCAAGTGAGGCAGGAAGGAAATAACCAATCTAACTGATAGGTGCAAACCAATCACTTGTACACACTATTATAATTATCTTAGATTTCTAGTTGTTATTCTAAGAAGATTATTTCATTGAAGACTCAAGGAAGATTATCATATATTCTAGATTTTTGGTTTTATTAGATTATCATCACGTCAGATTAGTATTTAAATTGATTTATGTCTAACAAGGTTCATAACCGATTCTTTATTTGTAGTTCTATTTTCTCCTTCTTTTCAATGCCACCTGTCATGGGCTAAAAGTGGTATAGGAACAAGGTTTAATGATTAAAGTCTTAGAATTTAATAAATAGGGTTTATTTTTTATTATAAAAATTATGATTGGATAGTTTTTTTATTGAAATAAATTAAAAAAAGATTAATAATGAATTGAGAGAGAGAGAAATCTCATTTACTTATATTTATAATTATAAAATATTAAGATAACAGAAAATATTCTATATGTTTAATGTTACATGTGGAGAATATGGTGGAAAACAATATTAACTTCTTTGAAAAGGAAGTTGTTTTCCTTCACTATTATGGTACCATACATTATTTTATAAATCACAAGTTATACTAGAAGCATGAAATTCTTTTGCTTGCTTGTATACAATCAAATGAGATTTTTCTATAAAAAAAAAATATCTTATGACAAAACAAATAAAACCCAAATGAAAGTATATAAATTTTGAAAAATCATATGCTTCTAACACTGTTAAATACTCCCTGACATGACTCATAATTAAATGTACATTGATTACATTTTATTTGAGCATGCGGAGGTTTGGTAGGGACAAAGTAATAAATTCCTTTGTTAGGATATTCTATCATACAAATTTTTGTTCATTTGTATTATTACATACATGTCACAACCTTAATTATAACATAACTTATCCTATTGGCTCTTATTAAGATTTTATCAAGTATGTAAGTAACATTTTTTTTTTGGGTGCAAATAACATTGCTATTGGATCTTTTTATGGCTTAGCGTACAAGTAACATTGCCATAGATATCCTAAGACCTCTAACATACTACCTAAATCTCTCACTACTGAACATCACCTAATGACTTAGGGTGCAAGTAACATTGAGATTAAGATGGAAAGAAAATAATGTCAAACATGCTAGCTTTTAGGATATCTATGGATAGACAGGGAGCTTTTGTATAAAAATAGAGTCATGTTTTGATATACATACGACGTCTTGTAACTTTTTTCTATAAATTCTTGCAACATTTTTAGAAAATCCTAAATTTTTTCCCTTTTTGCAATTATGACCAATAAAGTTACAAATTTTTATGAAAAAGTTTTAAGATTTATATATAAAGTTACAACTTTTTAAGAAAAAGTTACAACCACGTGCCCTAAACACTTGTAAATTTTTCATAAAAAGTTGCAATATAAAATAAATTGTAAGTTGTTGATGGTGAAATTTGGTTCGCACGAAGGACCAGAACTTCAGTCAACCAAATGTGAGTTTCTGGAATCAATGTCGCTTTTGAAGGGTTGTGAGAGTTGAGCCGGGAGGAAGAGAGGCGGTAGTTTTTAATGTGGTTCGGCTAAATCCGGACGGTACCGGATCCTACGTCCATGGTGGAAGTTTTATTGATATTGAATAATTTGCAAGAATTCTACTTACAAGATTACCCTCTCTCTCCCCCTTTTTGCTAACAATGCAGTCCTATTTATAGAGGAAGGAGAGGTTCCATGCATTAATTGCTAGCTACAATTGTGTTACATCAAATAAATGAGAAAAGATAATGAAAAGACCACATTCCGACTGTAGGCTACGGAAGTAGGCTTCTCAGGCTAACTTTGTAGGCTCATAGCCGTTACCGTGTCAGGCAAGATATTTTGCTGTCTCAAGTGAGAGTTCCTTGCCTTAGGGAAGTCGTGAGGGTCGTCGTAGCGGGGAAGCGAATGTGAGTAGATCGATCAACTATTATGTTGGGTCGACCCTTGAGCTCTTACCGCCGAGTCGCATTGTCGCTGGGGTGTGGCTCTTCGGACCGTATCTCGTGGTGTCGCAATATTGTGATGAGCAAGACAAGGTTTGGCACTTGTACTCTCTTTGCCGTTGTTGTTATCTGCTAGTTCGACCGAAGCTCCCGAAAGCTTCTTGCTGAAGCGTGAGGACTGGTCTTCGTTTCCTCAGGGACTCGTCCTCGCGAGGCCGATTTTGGTATACAACATAAGCCCCCCAACTCTCGGTGTGCTTTGCAGACCGGGAGTTGCATATTTCTGAGGCTAGATTCGTATCTTTAGCCACTGTCCTTCTTTGATCGAAGTGTCATGTCAAATATCTTTCCATTTTTGCTTTAGGCCATACTTTCTCCTGTTTGCTATTTTTGGCCGTTAGCGTGGCACTACCGCTCGTTTTGGGCCGTTGGATGAAGATTTGGCCAGATTTCCTCTGGATCCTTCAAAGGGCTGAGCGGGTCTATAAATAGCTAGAGGTATCCTTTCTTTTTGCCTTAGGGAGATTTAATGGAGGAGACTAAAAAGCTAAAGAGCTTTTGGAGCTTCTTGATGTCTTGGCTTCCGGTGAAGCTTTGAGACTTGGATGGCCTGTTGCATGGTGGTAGGAGATACAGATGGCCTGTTGCACATGGCCTTGGCACAGAATCGGCCTGGCGGGGCTCTCATGGTGTCTTCTAGCCACCCCCTCTAGCCGTCGTTGGTAGCTCTACTACCTGGTCTACTGGTTCCTGAGGACGCTCTAGTTTCAACCCAGACAGGGACGCCAGCGGAGGAATAAGCAGGAAGGACTATGGGCTGTGGCTCTGTCGCCAGGAGTGGGCTTAGAGACTGGCCTTTCCCCCCTGCAGAACCCTCACCTAGCTTGCCGAGGTTCTTTTGTATGGGTTCTTCCACTTTCAGAAATTGTAACAAATGCTTCGCGCATTTTTGTATGTAAATTTTTTATAATTAATGAAATGCTCCTTTTTGTCAATCATCTGTTCTTTAGTTTCCAAATGCCTCAATCTGTTGCGAGATTACTAGTGAGCTGAACTTTGAGAAATCTAGTTTAGAATGTGGGGTACATCCACATGAGAGTTATAAGAGACTCATTTGGGTGAAAGCCACGAGAATTTGTTTGAGAGATTCATCGACATGAGAGCTACGGGAAATAATGATTTTATTGTTAATAGCAGCGAGGTGAAAACCATCCGTCGAGTTTTTGTTTTTGCGAGGTGGGCTCAAGGCTATCATACCCTCAGTTTTGTTCGTTTTTTGAAGCCTCGGGGTAGGTTCAGGACCATCGCACCCCTGGGCATTGCGAGGTAGGCTCAAGGCCATCACACCCTCAATTTTATTTATTTTTTGAAGCCTCGGGGTAGGTTCAGGACCATCGCACCCTTGGGCATTGTGAGGTAGGCACAAGGCCGTCACACCCTAATTTTTATTTGTTTTTTGAAGTCTCAGGGTAGGTTCAAGACCGTCGCACCCCTGGGCGTTGCGAGGTAGGATCAAGGCTGTCGCACCCTCGATTTTATCTATCTTTTGAAGCCTCGGGGTAGGTTCAAGACCGTCGCACCCCCGGGAATTACGAGGTTGGCTCAACGCCATCGTACCCTCGATTTTATCTATCTTTTGAAGCCTCAGGGTAGGTTCAGGACCGTCGCACCCCTGGGCGTTACGAGGTAGGCTCAAGGCCGTCGCACCCTCAATTTTGCACTGCAGCGAGGTGAAAACTGTTCGCTGGGATGGATACTGTGGTGAGGTGAGAACTGTTCACTGTAGCGAGAGTACTGTAGCAGAGAGAAAACTTTATCTCAATGGCATTTGGCCAATCGACAACTTATATTTATTTTGAAATACCGTAATGGGTACAAATTAGCAAACGACCGTTATAAGGTCAAAATATGGTTCCGATGGAGGGCTCAGGCTCCTGGGTACTCGCTGGGCCTGTTGAACGCGCTGTCCTGATGGTCTTACCACATACTCTTGTAATCGACCTCTTCCGATGAGGCATTCGATGGCATTTTTCAGAGCATGGCATTCAAAGGTGGTATGCCTGGCCTCATTGTGGTAAGCGTAGAACCTGCTCTGGTCTCTGGATTTAGGGGATGACCTTAATGGTCGGGGTTTTCCAAAGTCCTTATTATGCCTTTCCGCGGTGAAGATGTTGTCCTAGGCATCTAACAGGATGCTATAGCTCTCAAAGCGGTCTTTGGGCCGCTGAGGTTTTGCCTTCCGTACGGGATGAGGAGTGGGGTCATCATGATTCTCGCTACTCCTCTTTTTGCCCGTGGTGGGACCATTTTGGCCCACTTTATGCTTGGGATC
>JANHAO010023543.1:0-11866 GCA_026873985.1 Saraca asoca
CCGGTGTTGCCTATGCTACAAGTTAGTTTAGGTAATTTCGGTTTATAAATTACTAATTCGATCGGGCCTCGACAGCTCGCATCATGCACCTAATCACCTACTGCATACTTGACCTCGTGCTAGCTCAATCGCACCTAATTGCCTATTTTGCACTTGACCTTGTGCCAACTCTAGCATACCTAATTGCCCACTGCGCACTCAACCTCATGCCAGCCTAGGCCCACCTAATCACCCACTGTGACTCGACCTCATGCCAGCTTAGATGCCCCAAATCACCTGCTGCATACTCAACCTCAAGCTAGCTCGGGCATACCAAATCGCCCATTGCGCACCTGACCTTGTACCAGCTCAAGTGCACCTAATCATCCATTAAGCATTCGAACTCATGCTAGCTGGGGTGAACCTAATCGCTTGTTAAGTACATAACCTCGTGCCAGCTTAGACACGCCTAATCACTCGTTAAGCATTTGAACTCATGCTAGCCAAAAAGTGATCTAAGCATTCAACTTATACAAGACGCAACTCTTATGTGACCCATTACTCACTTTCATGTAATTTGATGGTTGCAGCCTTCATGTGACCTAAAGGTGCATTAACAGCTGAGGCACTCTGATGCTCAAATTTATTCATTTAAGAAAAATTAATATAGCCAATTGGTTATTTAACTCAACATTTATTTAGTTGCAGTAATATGCTCATTAAGAGCTCACATTCTATTTTTATAATAAATGAAGCGTTCAACATGATATGCTCGAAAAGGCAAAAAATGTTACACAGTTTCATTACAAAACCTTTTTCAATGAGGTAAATTTACATGAAGATTCAAGGGTACAAATCAAAGCAAGCCTACAACCATAATACATAGGAGGAACTAGCTTTCAAGGGCCAGATCCTACAAGTAGCAAACAAGCCAGATTGCTCCAACTCTTCCTCGCCCTCCTTCCAAGCTCACAGCTTCCCCCTTAACTTGAATGCCCTTGAAATAGTTGGAATGGAAGGACTGACACTTGAGGCAAGTAAGGTGACTGCTCATATCTCTTCTAGTCCTCCTGAGCAAGAAGAACACCCTTTAGCTTGATCACCCCAAGGTACTTGGAGACCTGGAGGCACCCTGTGCCACCACGCAAGGAAACCAAAGAATAGGGGTGAAATAGCTACACTGTTTAACGTAGCCTGAAGGAAGCTATGAGAACATGTAACAAAATTTTCGGGGATCTTCAAAGAAGGATTGTCTATGATGTCCCCCTATAACAAAACTTCCCAGAATCCTCCAAAAGGGATTGTCGCAGCAAGCCAAACACACCTTGAAGAACTCCACCAAAGGCTCAATTCACCAAAAACATAGGCACTCAACTAATGCACCCATTTGGTCTTTTTGTGAAGAAAGGAGAAGGTCTCCATGCTTTAAATAGACCAGTCTAGCCTCATCGAAGAATCCAGAGGTTATCCAACTATTCTTGATCAAACGGTCTAGCAAAAAGCAAGGTTGCCATGCCAATAACTATAAAACATGTACAGTTAGAAGTATGACCTGGAGTAGATGAAACGAAAGATTAAAGCTTGAAATGACAACACGACAGACTAAACGTGTAGACTTGACAACACTGCAGACTGCAAAAGAACTTTAGCAATGTGGTAGACTGAGACTTTTTACCAGCAAATTGCAACTCCTAGTCTGTGAGGTAAACTGAGAGTTAGGAGGCTAATGTTATGGGTATTTTTGGGACCATATGAAATGGCTAGCAGAGGCTCAATGGAGTGGTCTAGTAGAGAAGGGTCCGGCCCAATTCAGAGCAAGGTTGTTGGGCTTGCCAGCAGATCACCTAGTGTGAGCTCAAGTTGCTAAGTGAAGCTCAGGTTGCTAAGTAAGCTACCCTAAGCATAAGTATGGAACCCCAAAGACCAGTCAGCACCTAGATGCACATATTCCCAATCGATAAGTCAACCCCCAAAATTGACACATCATCCACCAACAGTTCGACGATGAATTGCCAAGCATTTCTTGCCCGTCAAGCATTTATTGCCTAATATGGTGAAATAAACATATTTGCAATTTATCAAATTACACTTGTAACCCTCACCACTTCTATAAATAGGAAGGGAAATCATTGTAATAAGAGAATAGTGAAAAAATATATGCAGAAACTCTGTCAAAATAATGAGAGAGCTCTTTTATTGTAACTCTGCTAAACACTATAGAGAAACCATCGTCCAAAAGCAAATACAACCAGTGTGGATGTAGGAGTCTTACTGACTTTAGTTGAACCATGCTAAAAACCTTCAATGTTCATCTTGTTCTTCCTTCCACTTTCTCTTGTTGTTTTCTTGCATTTTTGCACCTTTTACAGCAGTTTGGGTTCTAGAACCTTTGGTTGATCGATTACCAAAATTGACCATCAACAGCTATTAAAGAAGAGATTCAATCATTTGGTTTTATACATAGAGTAATGATAACACAACACCACACGTGCCACTTTCTTGTTTTTTATCTAATTTTAAGCAAGTTACCTGCCTAGTTTATGAATATTACTAGAGAAAATTACTTGTCATTTGTTAAGAAAATTATCATTGTATTATCATCAAACTTTAAGAAAGTTAACAACAAATCTTTGGAAAATTACGATTCATTAGAATGTGGTGTGGGACTTAGTGTACGTAGTGGCATGGGTGTATCCTTATTCTTATAGATACAAGGTTTGGTGAAAGATGTAAAATATAATGTCTAATTCATTTGATCCAGAAAAATATTGAAATTATTTTATTATACATAGATAATTCCAAAATGCTTGTCAAATTATTATACTTTTCATTTTATCATTTCTTTACATAATTTGTCAAATATTTGATATCATGATGATGAGTGGAGTGAAACATTAAAAAAGAAAAGGAAGAGAGAAGTGTTAGAATTTTTCCTAATAGACTTGCATAGTTCAAAACATTAGTAATGTCTGAATTATGTAAAATGTCACAATAATATTTGTTACAAGTTCATAAAAGTGATAATATTGTTTGAATTTTTTATGACACTTATGCCTATTGTCATACTATTGGTGTGTGCCTTGTTTTACTAGACTTTATTGTGATAGGTAAGTTAGTCTAGTATGTTTTGTTTTATGGATGAGGTGGATCCCTACTGTAGTCAAGGATTCCACCAAAAGGGAGTGAATTGATTTTAGGATTTTACATCTTTTCAACTCATTTTTTAAAATCCCTTTTTGATTTTCAAATAATTTCATTACTTTGAAAACAAATAACCAACAATATTATAAACCAACCCTAGTAATCTAAAACTGAGCACAATAATTACTCAACATTAACTTGAACAATAATGAATACCAAGAATATATAGTGAAAAAAAAAAAAGAAGTAGGGATAGAGAGATTCAAATGTAGGTTTTTATAGTAGTTCCCCTTTGAAGATCCACTCCAAGGTATATATTCACTCTTCAAGTTTGGAACAAGCTTGGTTCCATTAAGATATGCTCCTCCAAGTTTGAACCCAACACAAGGAAAAGCCTCTACAAAAATTGTATACCCTAATGATCAAAGTCCCTTTGAGATTCCTTACTCAAAGCTAAGAATACAAGAGATACCACACTATTTTTAGTTTAGGGTTTGCTAGCCCTAAAATTTACCCAGAAGTTTGAGATGAAATGAAAGAGAAAAATAGGAACTCAAAAGTTTAGAATATAGATTGAAGCTTTAGAGGTAAGAAATCACTCAAATCTAGCTTAAGAAGTTGTAATAGAGTAAATAGATGAAGCTTTGAAGAAATGGATAGTATTTGCCTTTTGGAATTTAATGTTTACACTAAGGAATTTAGAGAATAGGTTATTTATAATGAGAGAGCAATAAGTGACAATTATTTTAAAATTTACTCTAGTGGAGTTGACTCACAAGTTGAATCATGTGGGGCAAATTTTGAACTATAAGTCAACATAGCAAGGCTTTTTGTGAACAATTTGCCTTCATAGGTTAGTTCTTGATTTGAATTGTTTGCCCTGCTTCACAAAGGTACAATTCAACTTACATGCATAGTTCCAAAACTACGAAATAAATTATCCACAATGTGAGGTTCTAAGGCAAAATTTAGAGGCCTGTGATTTGACTCACGTGTGCAATTCAAAAATTGCAAACCAAATTGCTTGTAATGCAATGCTCTTTGGTAGAAATCCAAAGGCTTATGATTTGACTCGCAAGTTGACTCACAAGCTCAAGATTTGCAAAATTCAAATTGTTATTTTGAAAGTTTTTGAATAAAAGCACTTCTAAACAAGTTCAAAACATTTGTATCAAATCAAAAGCATATTTTCCAAGTGTAAAACTTGCTAAACCATTTAAAAACATGGAGAAATACTTTTGAAGAAAATTTCCCAAAATGTTGATGCAAATCCTTGAGACAAAAACTTCTTAAAATCAACTTAAATCTCAAGCTAAATTCAAATAAATCCTAACCTTTACACCAAATTGATCCTAAGCCTAATTTAATTCTTCACCAAAAAATCCAAGGCTTTCCAAGATAAGAACACTAAAATTTATACAATTAGAACATCTAAAAAGTTTGTTATCATCAAAACAAATTATAAATCTTTTGAAAAGGGGCTAGACTCAACAATCTTCCCTTTTTTGATAATAACAAACCATTTTGGGGTTAGATAAGAAAAACAAATTCAGCATATAAGTAATTAACACATATTCATACAAACTCCTCCTCAATTTATATCTCCCCCTTAAAACATGAATATATAAGAACAATTTAACACAATACACAAGCCCTAAAATATCATATTTTCTCTCTTTTTGGCACCATCAAAAAGTATGGAACAAGGATATAAAGGCACCAAAAAATCAAATTGAAATATAATTATGAAATTCATCCAAAATCCAAAGTAAACCAAATCAATAGAGTATGAGCAACAATAGAAGCAAAGTCATATTAAGGGAAATAAGGGGCCAAGGGAAACAATATCAAAGCAATAAGCAAATAGTAGAAAATACTCTCCATGAGCATAATGTATTCATTAATCTCATTGATTTGTCCCTTCATGTTGTCCAATTGATCATGGAGTTCTTTGATGTCAAGATTCATTTTGACTTTAAAGATATCAAAATATTCTTGCACATGATCCATTCTACTATGAATCTTCTTTTGATCTTCATACACTTCTTTAAAATTCTTCTCCATTTGATTATAGTAGTGATCATTCTAAATTTGCATATGCCTGAGGAGAGCTAAAGTCTTATTTTGCAAATCACTACTCCCAGCAAAGGAAGAGGAACCACCTCTAATAGTGAAAGATCTACTAGTAGAAGAAATAGCCCTTCACTACCTTCCATTCATGAACTTGACTTATTTAGTGTATATTTTCTCACTAAGAAGGGTGGTGTTGTTAGAGTATTCTAATTCTCACACAAGCTTCACAAAAACTTTGAAAATTGTGAAGATTTGTATGAGGAGCATACCACATGGAAGAAAGCTAGTGTCTCCCTTAGTTCCAAAGTGACCATTGTATGTTAGGGTGAGATAAGAAATGCCGACATGGATATCTTTCTTAATGACCCACATGAGGAACAACTTATCTTCTACTATATTTGTATAATTTGCACTTCTAGGAAGAATGACCTTAGAAATTATAAAGTGCAATAGCTAGTCTTCCATTTATAGACTAGCAATCATCAACCTTCAGGATTGGAAGATAGGAGCACAATTAAGAAATAATAGCTTGATGACTTCTTCTATAGAGTAGTCTTGTAAATCCTTAGTGGTTACTAGCTCTCCTTCCCCATTTATGCCAAATAGCTTGCACAACACCTTAACATCTAAATTAATGGTTTTTTGCATAATTGTGACTAATAATTGATCTTTACTAACACCCAAGATTGCATAAAACATCCTAACAAGCCTAGGATAGTAGTGGATGCTATAAGTGACAAATTTCATGAGCTTGTATTTCTTTAGAGTGTTTTTCAATTTAAAGTGACTATCATTTAAAAAATTTAAATTCCAATATTTCAATGGTTCAACATTTTTTCCTTTGTAAGTGATGTACCTTTTATATGATTCATTATTGGGAAAGAATTTCTCCTCTTCGATTTGAACATTTGTTCGTGCTACATGTTTGTCGCCGATCATCTTCTTTCTCTTCTTTTTTGAGCACCACAGTCATCAGCCATGGGTTTTTAGGAAGATAAAAGAAGAATTTTAGAAGAATGAGATTTGGGATTTTAGGGTGAAATTAAAGGTTTTAATTGTTTAGAATGGATGAAATTTGATGGAAAAGTGTTTGTGAGAAGACATTTTGTGAAACAATTAGTAAAAATTTGAGATTGGAGAAGGTAGGAGAGAGTTTGGTAGAAAGAGTGAAGGCTAGGGTTTTGGGGCTAAAGAATGGCTACAAAATTGCATTGGGAGAATATATAGATAGCCCAAGCAATTTGAATCATGAAGCTAAAATTGCTCAATGAGTTGAATCACAAATAAGCCAAGCAGTAGAAGATCTTGTGAGTCGATTTGTGAGTTGAATCACAAGCATTTGAAAAACACTTGAGACCCAACCAAACACTACGATTTAAATCACCCTATTCCACATGAATTTTACAAGTCAAATTGCCTTGCTCCCAACTCAAAAAAATTTTCAATTTTTCTAAACTTCTCCAAAACCAAATCATAAATCTTAACTCCAAACAACCTAAAATCACATTGAACAACATGAAAGATCAAATATGATCAATATGGCACTGAAAAACAAATAGGGGGACTCTCCATTGCCTAAGTTAGTAATTAATTTAGTGAAAAAAATCAATTTAAATAAATTTGAAAACAATTTAAAATAAGTAATGAACAGTACTGAAAACTAAAGCAAATAGAAATAAATTTATCAACTTAAGAAAGTTCATTTTTCAAGGGATTTAACATGCCCAATTCCTTTCTTATAAATGTAAAATGATTTTCATCAAGAGGTTTAGTGAAAATGATAGCAAGTTAAAAATCGGTTTGAACAGTTTCAAGGGCAATATCTCCACTTTAAATATGATCCCTAATGAAATAATGTTTTATTTCTATATGTTTAGTTCTAGAGTGTATAATAGGGTTCTTTTTTAAGTTAATGGCACTTGTATTGTCACTTTATAAGAATTTTCTCAACATTCAAATCATAGTTTAATAATTGTTGTCTCATCCAAAGGACTTGAACACAACAACTACAGATAGCTATGTATTCTACTTTCATGGTGGACAAAGCCACAATATTTTGCTTTTTATTGTGCCATGAAAATAGAAAATGACCAAGAAATTTACACATTCCACTAGTGCTTTTCCAATCCGTTCTAGTATTAACAATGTTGGCATCAAAATCACCTATTAAAGAACCAGAGCTTGCTATAGGATACCACAACCTCATATGTGATGTGCCTACAAGGTGTCTTAAAATTCTTTTAATAGCAATTAAATGTGATTCTTTTGGATTACTTGAAACCTTGCACATACACAGACACCGAACATCATGTCGGGTCTACTAGTAGTAAGATAGATTAAACTACCTATCACGCCTTTATACATAGTAATATACACATTTTTACTTTCCTCATCAAGATCAAGCTTTGTTGAAGGACTCATAGGGGTCCCAAAAGGTTTTGCACTTTCTATATAAAATCTTTTAAGTAGCTCCTTTGTGTATTTGGTTTGGTTAAAAAGAAAAATATGATCTCTTGATTGCTTAATTTGGAGGCCAAGGAAGAAATTCAACTCTCCTGTCATAGATATTTTGAACTCTCGTTGCATGATCTTGGCAAAATCTTTGCATATAGATTCATTAGTAGCACCAAAGATAGTGTCATCAATATATATTTGCACTAATAGGATATCATTGCCTTTATACTTTATAAAATGGTGTCAACTATGCCTCTTGAAAAATCATTATTCATAAGAAATTTGCTTAAGAGCTAATACCAAGCTTAAGGAGCTTGTTTGAGGCCATAAAAAGTCTTTCTAAGTCTATATACATGACTAGGAAAGAGATGACTTTCAAAACCTAGAGGTTGTTCAATATACACTTCTTCAATAATCAAACCATTCAAGAAGTCACTTTTAACATTCATTGATCAAGCTTGAAACCTTTCATGCAAGCATATGCTAATAACATTCTTATTGCTTCTAGCCTAGTTACGGGTATATGTGTTTCATCGAAATTAATTCCTTCCACTTGGTTATAGCCTTTGTAGCCAATCGAACTTTGTTTCCAATAATGACACTATTCTTAACAAACTTGTTCCTAACAACTCATTTAGTTTTTATAATTGTATGATCATCAGGTTTTGACATAAGTTCTCAAACTTCATTTTTTTCGAATTGATTTAACTTATCATATATAACAAAAAACCAATGTTCATCATTTAAAACCTCATCAATGTTTTTAGGTTTAATTTAAGAAAAGAAAGACTATATGATCACAAATATTTCTAAAAGTATTGTATATTACCCTTTCTGATATATCACCAATTACTTAGTCAATTGGATAACTTTCTTTGATCTTCCATGCTTTTTGTAGCCATCAGATCCATTGTTGTAATGTCTATAAGAGAAGGTCCTTTATTATCTTTGCTCTCTTTGTCTCCTTCTTCCTCTTTATTTCCTTTTTGTTATTGATTTGAAAATCCTGAAGAAATCCAAACATCTATTTGCTCATTATTATCATCATCACCATTTTTATGCACATGAGAAGTAGATTAATTAAAAGTAATATGAGTGATTTTTTCTATTTGTAAAATTCCTTTGTCATATATTGAAATAATTTTGCTAGTAGAAGAATATCTAATAAACAATACTTGATCGCATTTAATATCACATTTTTCAAAGTTATCTTTACTAAGAGATGTAATTATGATACTAAACTATATATGTTTCTTCCTCTGATTGGTAAGAGACGTAATTATAGAGCGACTTAGAATAGTCAAATTGGATACATATTAGAAGAATATGATACTACTGACATGTCCTCGAGACATTGTTTGGCGCACCCAGAAGAATCATTAAAAGGATGAGTACGACGAGGAAAACACGTAAGAGATCATTAAAATATAATATTTGGACCACAAATGACGTGCATATGGAAGAGGATTAAGAGAATATCGAAATCAATTTATTCATTCATTTATTTAATAACAGGAATGAATAATTTATTAGAGTCATGTATATAAAAATTTAATATTCAACTTGTAATATGAAGAAAAGAAAAGCTTTAAAAAAACATTGAATTCTATTTCAAAATGGTTTGTTTTGATTTCAATAAAATGTGTTTCGGGTTGGGAAGCTTCACTCATTGAATTGAATTACTTAGCAATTAGCATGAATCACGAGGGAAATGTAGCTTTCTCTCAAAAGCGTAGGAATTATGCCTTTTTTTTTTTTACTTTAATTAATTAATCAGATTTTCAAGATAATGACTTGAATTTTGTTGATATAATTAATACGATGCATGTCCAATATCTCAAGACTTGGAATTTTCATACATATATTTATTGGAAAAATTTATATGTGAAAGCGTGTTTATATGATTCAAGATAAAAGAAGCATAAAATACAAGACAAAAATATTTAATGTCGTTTGATTTTTAACTTTTTTTCATGGGCGAGAATAAGAAATAAATTAATAAAAAAAAAAAGAAAGTACAAATAATATAATAATTCTTAAACTCACATCCTAAATACACCTAAAAATATCTTATAATATATATATTCTTTACTCTCAATAATCGCAAAGAGGATAAGAGTTAATTTTGTGATTTAAGGTAACCCTTCATAGGGAATTACAAGGCAAACTTTCTTGCCCCTACATAAATCTTACATAATATAAATATTTATAAATCAAAATACTTACTAAAGGATAAGTCTAACTCAATCAAAATATTAAATAATAAAATATATCTAACTTGATTAGAATCCTTATTTAATCAAAATTAAACTTGAATAAGATGAAGACACAAATAGGAAATTATCCTATTTCACAAAAATAGAATTTGAGTTAAAATCTCAACAATCTTTACCTTGACATATATTCATTATCCGAAAAGTCTTCAAACTCTGAATTAAGTAGTTTTGGATTAAGATCAAGTAGTTTCACCAAATTTGAGTTATCTTCTCTATAAACAATGAATGTCTTTGAAACTCCACCTTTAATGTAGCACAACACTCTACATGTGCATTAAATTTGCTTCATCTTCTCCATAATGAGTTCTTTCAATAAAATCACCAGATGTATAAAAATAGAGTTATTGTTCAAACAAAATCTGGACTTGATATGAAACTCTAAAATGAATTTTGTGACAATATTTCTTTAATCAAACTAAACACAATGTTGAAACCAACTAGGACATGTAAAACGAAAACCAGTATTAGGTTGAACCAAAACCAAAACCAACCTAATAGAATGGGGCTCTAATACCACATATTGGAAAAATTTAGATGTGAAAGTGTGTTGACATGATTCAAGATCAAAGAACCATAAAATTACAAGATACAAATATTTAACATGGTTTAGCTTTTAGGCTACTCTATGGATGAAGATGAAAAATTAATTCCACTAAAGAAATAAGAGAGAGCATAAACGGTATAATAATTCTCAAGAACCACATCCTAAATACATCCAAAAATACCTTATAATATATATATATATATATATATTATTCACTCTCAATAATCACAAAAAAGAATAAGAATTAATCATGAAATCTCAAGTAACCACCCATAAGGGATTGCAAAACAAACTCTCTTGCCCCCTAAATAAACCTTGCATAACATAAGTATTTATAAATCAAAATCCTTTTTAAAAGATAAGTATAACTTGATTGTAATATTAGCTAACATATCTAACTTGATTAGAGTTCTTATCTAATCAAAATTCAAACATGAGTAAAATGAAGACATAAATAGAAAATTATCCTATTTCAAATAATAGAATTTAGATCAAAATCTCAACAGCATCATTAATCATTCATGCCAAATTAAAACTTATTTTCTTTGTGAAAATGAGAAGAAGAAATCCACTTGATCATCTTTCAAGAGTACTTACTCTACCTTTTGAAATTCTTTTTTGTCTTGTCTTGGTTAATTTGGAGTGACATATAGATTATACTATTACACATAATGAATTTTATAAAATTGAGTTTGGAACAAGAATAGCTATTGAATGATTAATTCTGTTAGAGCATTGGATTTCATTAAAAAAAAAAGGAACTAATTACCATCAACAATTAAATATAATTTTTTCCATGTGATGTTAGTCTGCACTCTACACCATTGTGATCTTTTTTAATTTTTTTTTCTTTTAAAATATCAAGGGATTGTTTTTGTTCTTCAATATTAAGCCATGTCATGCCTTCAAATTTTTTTCACAACTTGATTTATCTTATTATCTATAATAGAAAAGGGAATTCTTCAAACATTTTGTAAGCCTTCTCCCTTTTATTATGCACTTAGTTTTTATAGAAAATGGAGGTCATGGAGTCATGGGCTCAAATCTTAATTAGATAAGAGTTATATTGTGGATATTGTTGGAACCATGCAAATTGGCTGGCAAAAGTCCAACAGACAAGCCTAATAAATGAGCCCAGCAAATAAAGACTC
The DNA here is from genome assembly GCA_026873985.1 of Saraca asoca. NCBI lineage: Eukaryota > Viridiplantae > Streptophyta > Magnoliopsida > Fabales > Fabaceae > Saraca > Saraca asoca. The sequence continues at coordinate 11,619 of JANHAO010023543.1, forward strand.
AGCTTAAACCAACACCAAGGTCACTAGAACAAGGCACGAGCTCACCAAAAGATGAACTCAGATCACTGATAACCTAAGGTAAAGCATCAGCCCGTCGACAATGAACTCTAACTCGTTGATGGAGTGCACTCGCTTTGGTTAAACCCGAGGAAGGACTAACTTGCGGATATCAACTTGCATGGCCAACTTGCATACTTCAACTTGCAGGAACCAACTTACAATTAATGTATTATTTTCATTTTCTAGAA
>JANHAO010023544.1:0-11885 GCA_026873985.1 Saraca asoca
TATGATGCCAATTGACACAAAATCACAAATACACACTAACACAGCTAGAAACATGTCATTTTAGACCTTAAAATGCTAAGTATGAAGACAAATAGATGTGTCAAATATTGTTTTATCACTTTCCACATGCATATGAGTTCCATCACATGCCAAGCATTAATTCACTATAAATTTACCAAGTAAATACCATTAGTCGACTTAAAACTTTCTTTGAAATAACTTTGACTTCTTTAAACATGATCAATTGAAACATATTACATTATTCCTTCATTGTTCCACATGATTAGTTATTGGTGCACTGTTGAAGGAATAGCTCCAAAAGCATGAATCCAGTCTCGATCCAACAATAGATTGTAATTGGCTTTGAATGATACCACTATAAACTTTGTTTAGTGAGAAATTGATCCCCCTTCAAATCAACTAACACATTGTTTTCTAACACTAGTCGTAAAATACTCATAATTTGTTGTGATATCATGCAAACCATGTCATAAGTATATATTTAAAAACACAAAAGAATTTCATCCTTTATGAAAAAAGTAAAATTATAAGAAATGTAAGTCTTTTTACATTTGTTAAAAAAACACGTATGTAAGAATTTTTCCTAAGAAAACAAGTGGAAGTGTCACCTTCAAATTTAATACTTGTACGTCTGGCTGTTAATGAGTTATGGTTCAGATTAGACGTAGCTAATAGCAAGAAATCTAGTCACGTTGGCTGTGCTTCTTAACAAGATATGATTACTTGTCTTGTACAGCTAATACACATATTATAATGATACTTGAGTCCATACGCATGCATTACTAGATGGCATATTGTTAAAAGCTATCTAAATTTAGCAATGGATATTTATATACATTAACAAAAGTTATTGTGCACCAAGGCTGTGTATAAGCAATGCAATTTATCTACTTGATTCTTATGTACGCATTTTGATACAAATAATTTTATAGATTATACTATTGTTTTAAAAATCGAATCACACCAATGAATTTAATTAAAAAATTTGTGAACTAGTCATATATTTAATCCGATTGACTCATAAAAATTGATCAAAAAATCGGTAGAATAATAATACAATCTTGTGTCCTTTTTAATATGATCTGATTGATTTTTAAAAATGAATTTATAAAAAATCATTGCAAAATTCAAGAAAATAGGTATAGAGATGGATTCCGCCCACAACCGATTCCCCCTTCATCCACCCCTCTCCCAGGAAAAAAAAAATATTAGTTGTCAGTCTGACAGATGGGCTCAAATTTTTGGGCCTTTTAATCAATCATGACAAGCTAGCAACTATTGCAAAAGACAACCCAAGAAGAAAAATGCAAGAGGAAAGGCCTTTATATGGATTGATACACAAGCTTATTGCACAATCAACGTTTCAGCCTGCAAAAGCCCAAATACAAATAGAGAGCCCATTACAAAATATCTTCTGGGGCCCTATGGTTGTCCCTGACTTCGGCATACCCATCAGTAGTTCTTATTTGTAATTACACAATCAAAATTTTTCACAATTGGATCACAACGAGGCACATGAGTATTTTGGGCAGCTACAGGCGTCTGTGAATCTGTTCTCAGTAAACTGATGATGCAATAAGCTTTTGTCAATTGTGATTGAGTCCATGAAATACTCTCTTGCTATAATTTTGACCATTAAATCAATGATTTTTCATTTACTTGTTGGAGCATTCTTTGTTTATGAGTTCTACTAAAAGTTCCAGTTCATTATTCTTTAATATGCAGCTAGACAAGCGATTTACTTCTGTCATGGAGGATGTGATTCCGAGTAATAATTTTTCATCGTTTGGATTCACTAAAATATTGAAATTCTTTTCATTTGAAATTAGATTTATTGTTAAGGTTAAAAAAAATTAAATTCATGTATAAATTTATATTTGAATTTATTTCTAAATAAATTGAATTCTAATTTTTTTATTGTAATTTCAAACCAAAGAATAGTGCCTCAATTTATGGGATAATTGATTTTACAATTTTTATTCCATTCCCACGTTTTCCTTTCAAGGAAAGTGGATTCATTTTCTCTTCGAAAGATTTGAATGAGGAGTGGGAATTGGAAAGTGGGGTAGCAATGATCTTAATTTTATAATTTTATACAGCATAAAATAGGCATTAGCAATCCAATTCGATCATAACCCAAATATGAAAATGGATCGAACTCAGCTTCTAGATTTAGAATCAATTCAAGTCTATCAAAGGTGATATGGACACGGTTTAAAATTAATGCAAATTTAGATAAAATCTTTCAAATAGTCCAAAATTAAAAGAAAAAAAAGTTAAGGGTATTAGTGAAAAACATTTTTTATGAATTTTAAAATTCATTTTATCAAATATTTTGGTGTAAAAAAATTCAAAATTTTGGATGTTTTAGGAGGGCATGCCCTAACTTCAACTTGATTCTTCCCCTAAAATGCAAGATGAAAGAAATTAATTAATCCTTTACACAATCGAAAAGCCGTACAATAAATATAGAAAAAGAAAGATTCTCAACGATTAAAATATTAAATTAAAGACCCTTCAAGCCATCAACATCCTAAACATAATTCCATGAGCTGTGTGCCAGTTGGGGGGTGGGGTAAGGAATATGACCAAGCAAGCTTGCTAGGTTCATGCAACTTGTGGAGCTGTAATTCTCACTTTTGCACAATCATAGTTTTTCACATTTTTCATCAAGTTCGGAGGAAAGGCATAAACCAAGTGCACTTTAGTTCATGAGGGTGAAGCCAAAATGAGAAAGATAAGATCATAAGATGAGCTGACCAATGCTTTAAATAGTTTTTCTTTCCTTTTTTTTTTTAAATTTAAATGGTTTTCTTTTCTTATTTGAGAATAAAGCCACGTAAAGGAGGAGGCAAAGTTTGTCAACTTATATTTATCTGCAATCCCAATAAATTTAGTAGACCCAAAGCAATAATTTTTCTAAATTTATAATTCTTTGTCTCAAATCGAGATTATGTTCTTTTAAAAATTTATTTTTCCAGTTTTGTTTTTTAAACTTTAAATTGGTGCAAAAAAAAAATTTTCATTGCAAATTTTAGAAATATTTTAAATTAAAATTATGATAAGTACTTAAAAACTATAATAATTTTAAAAAAAAAATTATAAAATATTAAATTTAATATTTGATATTTAAAAATAATATAAAAATTTAAAGAGTGAGAATTTTTAAATAAATATTATCTTTCAAGTCATAATTAAATATTACTAATATAAGTATTTTATTTCTATATAAATATAATTATTTACTTGTATATACATTATTTAATGCATATAAAAATAATTCAAATTAAAATCTATTAATGAATTTAAATTAAAAATCAAGTGTAGATAATTTTATTAAATATTTTATTTTCAAATAGATAATTTTTATAAAGAATAAAAATATATTATATTTATCAAAATGGTTTACAATTTAAAAATTAGAGGATATGTTATTAAATTATTTAAATTTTGAATTATGTAATTCACTAAAATATTAAAATATTTTTAAATGTTATTTTTAAGATTAAATATTTAAATATAATTCCCCCAAATATTAAATTAAAAATCATTTCAATAATATTAAAATAGACATCAAAATTATATTATTTATATAAATAAATAATTTAAATATTAAAAATTAGAAATTAAAATATTATTAAATAATTCAAAAAATTAAAAAATTAAAATAATAATTTAATAATAATAAAATTAAAAAAAATTAAATTATAAAAAAATTATAGATAATTCAAACAAATAATTTTATATTAAAATAGATAAATACAAAAGTTCTATATACTATTTGAATTGGAAAAAAATTAAAAATTCTTTTCACTCTTCTCCTATTGAAAAATCAAAAATACTTACTACATAATAATATTTAGATCAAAACAAATCTTATGACATTTATATTATTAGAAAAATTCGTATTACAAAATATTATAAAATAAAATTAATTAAATTTATATATCACACAAAGTACAAACCAGTACTTATAGATATTCTAACTATGTTAAATGCTATTCTGATATTAATTAAAAAGCGGTATTGTTTTCTCTTATTAGCCTTATCTCTAAATTAACAAATTCTAATTTCTCATCTATGACCATTTGTCTTCAACGCTAGCTAGCAAACAAACCTAGAAACACTTAAAAGAAAAAACAAAACAAAACAAAAGCAAACCACCAAAAACCCTTTAAGATATTTCAAGGCTAAGAGTTTTATTTAAGACGAAGTTTTTTAGTTTCTAGCATGTGACTTTTTTTTTTTAGGCAAAAGTTTACAACTAATTAAAATAAGTAATTTCATTTCAAAGCTAATGATGCGATTAATTTTTTTATACCTTATAATGATATTTACAATTTCTCTTATCTCTTGAAATTATTGAAAAGAAAAAATTTAAATTTAAGACATAAGTAATTATAAATTATAAATTTTATTAATTGAATAATTCTTAATTATTATAATTCGAGATATTAACACAAGAGATATAATTATGAAATTAAAAACATAGGTGTTGGCAAACAAATTAAGTCAAATTAAAGTTTTTTTAATGGCATGAGACAATTACATAATATGACGACGTACTTGAATAAATGAAAATATTCCATAAGTCTCCTCCCAAAATGGATCCAAGGAACCGCTTGTTTAAATTAGATTGGATCTAATATACACATTAAAACTTTCAACCTTAATTAATTCGTCCTGCAAAGGTTGTCTCGATTCTATCAAATAAACTATCTTAGCTCAAATTTCTTTACTTTTTTCCTATGATGCCTTTGACTTTTGCTTTTGATTTTTATGTTTACTTGATTTTGACCCAAAAGGAAAAAGAATTCAAACTATCAATTTACAATTCCATGATTATCAAAAAGCAAAAGAACAAAACTTGGCAGAAACATACTTATCTTTGATGGTTTATTTGGAATGAATTTTTTTAAATTGAATTCAATTCTTTTTAATTAAAATAATTTGAATTTATTTACAAGTAATAAATAAAATATTAGGATGACGATAAACTTATTAATAAAATATGTGTTCTATATCAAATAAAATAAATTCTAATTAAATATCTAATAAATTTGAAGGATTGTATAATGATATAAATATAACTAAAATAAATATTATAAATAAAATAAAATATTTTTTAACTTAAATTTCAAATCTTATTTAAAAAAATATTTAAAAATAAAATAAAATATTATTTTTATTTATTTGAAACTAGATAATTTTAATAAGTTAGTGCTTCTAATTTTCTCTTTTCATATTCTTAAAAATCTTTATGGAAAGTACTTTTAAAATTTCCATTAAATGGAAGGGAAGAAGAACTTGGCATATCCATTCAATGATTGATAAGAATATGATAGAGGATGCACATGGATCCGTATGAGCATGTATTTGTTTGCACGGATCCCATGCTTTTAATAATGCTAATAGCTTGCACGTTTCAAACTTGTTTTAATTTGGAAACCAGTACAAAAGCATATCTTCACCTCTCCAAAAATAAAACGCACAGATGCAAAAGGATTTTTAGTCAAATAATACACCAAAGAAAAAGAAAGGAAAGAAAGAACCAAAAGCCCTAGTCACGTTGATTATGCTTGCAAGAAACTAATCCCAAGTAGGATCAAAATGTCTACCTCATCTCTCTTTATCTAAAAATTCTATCTCACTCTTGAAAATTCCATTCAATGCTTAATTGTTTTTTCTTTTACACTTTAACATCTTTAAATTAAAAATTTGGTTAACAAAAGTTTTAATTGTTATGAATTCAATGAATTTATAATCTGATTTTTATAGTTTTATTTTATTTAAGTGCACCCAAATGTTTAAAATAATTTATAATTAAGATCTTTGTCATCGTTAATTTATATTAAATCCATATAATAAGAATTAATTTAGAATCTAATTGAAATTTTATTTTTTTGGCATTCTCAATTTATATTTTTTTAAAAAATATTTTAAATCTCTATTAATATATAGTTTTTTTTCATTTAAAGAAAATAATAAGGATAATTTTTTTATATGATAAGTAAAGGTTAAGAAATAAATTTTGTTGAGGTTTTACATAGTAAGTTAATAAAAGTAAAATATTAATATATAAATTTAGTAAATATGTTAAATTCTATTAGTTGGATTTGATATTAATTGACAGTAAATATTTAATTATAAATTATTTAAAATTTTAGAATATAATTATATAAAATAAAATAATAAAGACTAAATTACAAATTCAATAAAATTAAAAAGACTAAAATCTCTATTAACCCTTAAATTTTAACTTCATCCTATCAAAATGATAATACTTTTATGTTATATTCATTTTAAAGTCACGTTTATTTCTATTAATTATGATACTAATAATTGATTTAGGATTTATAAACTATAAATTTATATTGATTGTTCCATAATATAAGCGAGGGAATGTGTGAGCATTATTATTAATATATATTCATTTTGAACAAGATTTTCTTCTATTATATTAAGAAGTTGGAGGGAATTTTTCATCTTTCCCATAAGTGATTGACAGCTTCTTGGGTGAAAAAGGTACATTCTTTTAGCATCTAAGAATGATACCACAAGGTATAATGTGAGTGGCATATGATGCTGAGTATGAGTTCAAAGTTTGAAATTCAAAGATATTTGGTCTAGTGTTGAATGTAAGAAACCTAGTACAGAGTACTTATCTTTTGCTTGTGGCTGGCCATGTGGCCGGACTGAGTTGGCCATATCTCTTTCGCATATTCACGTTCTGGAGAGATGTGTGGCAGTGCGATGCTACCCGTTAATTTGTCAGAGGCATTTTGTATTTACCAATACCAAGAAGGATAAGAATAATAAGATGCTTAGCCACTTGGCTCTCTTTGGCTTTGTCCTATCTGCTTTTCTCTTTCATTTGGTTTTATCCCCTCCTTGATTGGATGATATCCCGATTCCATTTTGTCCAACTCAACTTTTAAACTTTAAAATTAAAATATTAAATTATATAAAATTTAAAATTAATATTCATCATTTACTTAATAAATTATTTTATTAAATTATATAATTTTTCATAAATTTTAAGTAAGAATTAAAATATTATTATATATTAATTAAATACATCATTTTTTAGACATAATTTTACAACTCATTTTTTAATATTTAATTAAAATTCTATATGTCTAATTTAATTTTTATTAATTTTATAATGTAGAAAATATGTAAAAAAAATGATAAATCAATATACAATAATATATTATGTAATTTAATTAAATAATTAAATAAATAAATGACAAATGTTAATTTTAAATTTTATATTGTATAATTAAAGTTTTAGATAAAATTCAATTTCTGTGGGATATATTTTCCATTTTCCCCTTCTATGTACATATCTTGACTAGTACATTATCCACTCATTCCCAATATACACAATGGTACAATGCTCCTATGTCCATCGATCATATCAGCTAATATCATATCATAATCTCTCAACTTAAATGCTACATAGTATTACAAGTGAGATCATCACTTGATCAAGAAAAACGTGTGTTGGGAGAATCATGCTTACTCTTCAAAAAGCACATTTTTTCTTCAATTGTATTAAAAATAAGAGTATATGAAAGGTAAGAAATTTTACTTGCTGTAATAAAATAATTTTTCTGTACCTTAAATTATTCAAGCACGACGAATTTCTATAATTTTAAACTTACGCCCTCAATTTTTTAGAAGATTAAAAAAATCAAATGTTAATAAATTTAAGGGAGCCCAGTATAAAATTTGGACATCTTCAAGTCCCATACTTTACTTCATGAAACACAAAAGTTTAGAATTGATGCTTTCAACAGAAAATCCAAGAGATTTTTAGAAGGGTGTTAAAATGCTTTTTATATTTTATTGTTTTAATCGACATCTTTAATGATAAAGTATATTGATATTATTTTAGAGGAAGACGTGTATGAAAAATGAAAAGAGAAAGTGATTGTTCATATCCTTGATTAAAATGTTAAGTTAAAATGAATGATTGAATTAATACATCTTTAAAGGTGGAAGAGCTTTTTCTTGAGAGAATGGGGTTTAAAAAAGCATGAAAGCTAGTATTCCTGCATTTCTATCTCAAACTGCTTTCTTATCTCTTTTGTTTTTATGCAGACAGCTTCTGACATCCTTTACCTTCTCTGTCACACACACGACGGCTTTTATGTGGAAAAAAGAAGTCGTATTTACTCTTCGACGTGGCTTCTCATTATCCATATTTCTACAGATGCGCACTTGTCATGGAATTACTTTACCAGTACTGGACGGTCTATTCTCGTTTTATTGCTAGGCCAATTATATTAATCAATTGTTGAGTCGTAATTCTAATTAGTTGAATTCTGTTACTTCTATTTTTTTTTTTTAGAATTTGAATTTAATTTATTATTAATATAAAATTTTTATATTATCAATAAATAAAAAAATAATATATTATTAAAAAAATTATAATTAAGAATTTTTATTAATAATAAAAAATTTTAATTTTTTTAATGATATATCAACACAAAAATATATGATAATATAAAATTAATGTTATTGAGAATAAAAAATTTAAATTAATTTCTATTCCGATGTTTCTATAAATATATATAATAGTTAGAATTAAATTATTTCCATTAGATTTAAATTAGGTTAAGACAATTTAATCAGTCTTTGTCATTTATATTACAACAGAGAAAAATGTGGATGAATAGAAATTGAAGTGATTTATGTTTTGTTGTTTTTCCTATGTTGTTTCCTTTAAAAGAAGAAACATACAAAGATTAGTAGTTCTCCATTTCTCATTAGGGTAATTTTTTTTTTAGAAAGATGTGAGGAAAGACTTATTCAATGCTGAGTATTAGAAAATTTTTCTTGAAAGAAATAATCATAAACGTATACTATTTAGTATTAGAAGATTTATAATCACAACATGAAAAATTATGAGATCTTTCATTTATCAAAAATGTGTCATTTCCAGTAGATTTTATTTACTAGTTCCATGTAGAATTAGGGTGTAATTTAATGCAAAACACCATATTTAACTCGTTGTGGCTATTTACATCATGCATGTTCTCATGTTCAACAATTCTTGACAGTCGTATTTGTTGTCTTTGTCCAACTCTGCCCACACTTCACATCAACTCCAGTCACTATCTGTTTAAAATACATTACCAAAATAAAATTTATAAAATCACTTTTCTTTCCTCATTCTATATATTAGGATAATCATATTACTATATATGTTGTGAGTAACATTTCTCTTAAATTTATATTATAAATTCGTTTAATTTTTAATCACTCACTTTGCTCAATTAAATTCATGTTTTAACTTCTTTAAATTTTTTGTTTAAAAAAAAAATGCTAGCACTAGTAAAATATTTGAAATGAAAACATTTAAGCCAAACATTGGGAACAACTACATTAAAAGCTGTGATTACAAGCATGATTCATGTGGCTGAGTACGCCTATCGCAGCCAAAAATTACAACCCTAACTAAATTTCCATGTTCAATGGTTCACCATTTCTTTCACGTTTACAAACTTCTGATTCATTGAATATATCCACCTCCCACCTCCACCACTCACCCTAACCTCTTTCAACTTTTGGAGACTTGTAGCCAAACTGTTAGCCCAGTGAATCCCAACTGTTTACACTATTCCACTTTTCCGTCCCCAACAAATCTTTTTCTTTTTCACAAAAACCCCTAATCAAGCTTCATTGCCTGAACCCGTACCCGACTGGCTGACTCGGGTACTTGAATCCATACGGGTCAAGGGAGTTTGAGTTAGAGAATCCCTGCGCAAACACAATCGCATTCTGCTGATAAAACCCGGAATTCTCGACCCGCTTGGCCCTCACTCCACTCTGAACCTCTTCCTCCATCGGAATGGAAGGGACAAAAAGGTCATTACAACCATCGTGACTCACCATCCCTTGAGGTTGAGCTTGATTACCCGAGAGAAACTCCGAAACCGAATTCAGAACCGCCCCGTTAGCCCAATCCACGAAATTTCCAGTACCCAGATTCTGAAAATTAATCTTCTCATCTTGTATCAAAGTTTTCAGTGAGTTTACGCGAGGCAGGGGGAAAAACCTGTCGTCGATTTCCGGCAGCGATTCAAGCACGTCGTCTAATTGAGATGAAGACGAAGATGAAGAACCGTGGCTATAGCTGTGTTCTTTGCTCGAATTTGAAATACTCGGAAGAGCTTTTTCAGAGCTTGAATTTTTCTTGTATATCCGACATAGAACCCATTCATCAAGCTACATAACAAAAATTACAGAGAAAAATATCATTTAATGATTGAATTCAACAACGTAAGAACAGAGTATTTTATGTGAAGTAAGTACCTTGGAGCTGCCATTTTTTCGTGTAGAGTCGAGAAGGCGATATTCATGCATAATCCAATTGGTTTTGGTGCCTTTTGGTGCTTTACCAACGTAGAAAACAAGAGCCTTTTTTATGCCAACTTTCCTTCCTTCAGTGGTGATAACCTTATCGGTTCCTGTGGCTTTCCAGTACCCGGACCCGGCAACTCGGTTGGGTCGAGAACCATTCGGGTACTTCCTGTCTCTTGGGCTAAAAAAGTACCATTCTTTCTCACCAAAAATGGCTTTGCCTGTTTGGTTAAACAAAAACAAATTCAAGTTTAGAATTAAAAAAGCAATCTTTTTCAGCTTCTGAAAATGGTTTTTTTTTTCTGGTAAAGGAAATTAGTTTAGTTAATTACTTGGTAGGACCCATGGGTCGAACTTGTACAGATCGATTTCGCCGATAATTTGCAGAGAGAAATGGTGGCCAGCTACTTTTTTGCATAGATACTGAACCAGAAGCTCCTCGTCGGTCGGGTAAAACCGGAAACCCGGTGGTAAGCTCAATTGGGCTAACGGGTCTGTCTCAGGAACTCCCATTGTCAATTACAGTACAAACACAGACAAAGCCCAAAGAAGTTTGAAGACGATGGAGAAGAAGCTCAAAGATGTCTAAAATTTTATTTTTCCTAAAAAATTGAAGATGTGGTCGTTATTTATAGTGGAGGCACGAAGAGTGAGATAAGTGGGTCGTCTTTGTCTCGCTGTTGGCTGTGGGCCCACAAGAGTTATTGGCCTGTGAAAAATTTCCACGTAGCTATCCAAAAAGTTCGACGTTATCATGTGGCCGACCTTATCTGGTTCGGGTACGATCTATGGGGCTTTAGTCTGTGTGCAATGCACCAATAACCGTCGCACGAGAAAAACAATATAAGCGAGTCACAGAAGTAAAACGGGCACGTGTCTGTCCATCACGAATATTGTTTAAATTTATTAAAAATAAATTTAATTTAATTTATCAAATTTTTTCTATAATTATTTTGATATTATTATAATACAAACTTATTCCTTTTCTTTTTCTTTTATCTTATTTTCCTTCAATCAATCAACAAATTTTCTTTTTCCTTTCCTTTTCTTTCTTCTCAATTAATCAACATTTCACTCTCTTTTTTTTCTCTTCTTTTCTTTTTTATTATTTTCTTTTCTCTATTTTTTTCTCACTTACCAAGCAAAGCACTAGCGTTTTTCACGCCTGGGTATAACTGAAAGACCTGGAGAGAGAGAGAGAGAGAGAGAGAGAGAGAGAGAGGGCGTTAGGCCGGAGTTTTGCTAAAAGCTGGAAGATGAAAAATGAGCATAAAGCTGGTGCGGCGGAGGCTTGGTTTGGTGACACGTGGTGTAAAATAATGCACCATTTTTGGGCTTTTTACTTTGAGAGCATCTCCAACCGTGCAACCTATTGGAGTTGCTTAACTCTTTCTTTTATGGGATCCATCATGCCACATCATCATTTTTTATTTTATACTACTTTAAGCAACTCTCCACTCCAATGGTGCAACTCTAAAAAATTCACTAAATGG
>JANHAO010023545.1:0-11868 GCA_026873985.1 Saraca asoca
CGCCGATTGAGAGCAAAACCTTGACTTTTCTGTTCTGGCAATTGCGTATGCCATTGCTAATTACTTGGCACTGATTTAATTGGGCGTTACAGTGGCCTGCAAGATCCAATTGAGGATTTTGGCCCTTGCCGAACTTAGAGAGGAAGGCTATGTTGACGATTTCATAGAGGCCAGTGTTACATGTATCAGTCAAAGTGCCCTCTTCTCCATTTTGGCCCCAGTATGTAACTATGCCTCCAGCATTGGTTCTGGAAACCAAGGCAAGAGAAATTATCATGGAGATGAGAATTAGAGGGAGAGAGCCAATTTTGATGGCCATTTTCATGGACGGTATGAGGTTTCAATGAACTTTGCCTGAGGTTGCTATGATCAATCCTATTTATAGAAACCCCTTAGCTTAAAGAATAGATTACTGGCACTGTGCCAGCAATGGGAATTGTCGGTGGTATGTTAAGTGTTTTAAGATGAAATATTCTCATAATTGTAATTATAATAATAATATACAAACATATAATACAATATCCTTATTATAAAATAAAATTATAAAAAATATCATAACTGTAATACTATCATCCTAATTTTACCATCAAATTATACAGTAATAGAATTATTATCATGATAATAATAAATATATAATCATATTAACATTACAGTATTATTAGGTAAAAAATTAGGTATCACATCAATAATTTTAAAATTTTTTAATTAATTGTAATTAAATATCTTTATAATTAAATTATATTAAAATTTCTTTCCAGATTAAACTGATATAAATTAAAAATATATTTAATCAACTTTCATCGTAGTTAACAAATTTGGGACAGCGTTTCTTCGGATCATGTGCCTGGAAAGTTCAGGCTACCAAACATTACCAACGTGGGTTCACGTGTAGACCAAGACAAATCCTTGTTGTCAAGATGAACACGTGTATGATAATATGAAGTGAAAAGTACGTTGCTACCGTGGAAGGATCAAATTTTGACTTGTTTGATAATGAAATTAGCGATGGGAAATGAGCGGTCTCAAACGGGTTTAATTCCTGACGGTTTGGATTCATGGGTGCACAAGAGAGAGCTTATATTTGAATTTATCTTATTATATAAGTATTTTAGATTAAAAATTTAATTATTTATTTAAATTTATAAAAATAACTTATAATTTTTTTATAAATTCATTTGAGCTTATTTCAATAAGCTTTATAAACTTATAGATATAAATACTTAATTAAACTTATAAAAAAAAATTTATTAAAATTTATAGACATAAATACTTAATTAAGCTGTTGTCCCAAACGAATCCCATACGGGCTAATTTGTTTTGAGTCCACTCAAAAACAATTTTCGAAGAAAAAGTTCCACCTCTTTCCGTTGGACAAATCCGTGAGTAGACTCTTTTTTTTTTTTAATTATATTTATTTTTATATTTTATTAATTTTTTTAGATGAGTAATAGATTAATGTCTAATGACTATTATTTTATACAATAAATTTCTTAAGTTGAACTTATATACTACACTTGTAAGCTCATTAAAAGAGAATAATTAAAAAAGAAAAAAAAAGAATTGATAAGCTAACCCCTGATTTGAACAACCTATTTGAGTATGCGTAAAAAAATAAAAATAAAAGTTTAACCTGACCCATATCCATAAATAGTTCATGAATTTCACAGGTTTGAAACCCATTTTACATTGCTAAGTGAAATATAGTTTTCTTGTTTAAATGAATCACGTTGGATGAATGTTTTTTTTTTTCGAAAGGTTATAAGTTATAAAAGTAAGGTAATTTGATCACATTACGTGATTATCTGTTTTTAAAATCTATATCTTTAAATATTTTACTTTTTTATTTTTTTAAATAATGTATTTTTTTGTCACATAAAGAAAAAAAATTTGGTCTATCGTTTAGTGAATTCCCATGTCGGTTGGATCAGTGAATTTTGACAAACAGTGCTTCATAAATAAAAATTACAACACAAAATTTAAAAAATTTACAACTATTATGATAAAGTTATTTATAATAAAATTTTTATAAAAATGTGAACTTTTCTTATAAAATTTGGAATTCCTTTATTGCACACACATTTTATAAGTATGTATTACAATAAGTTTTTTAAAAAGAAAATTATAATAATTAAAAATTTATAATTATTATAATTATTAAAAAGAAAATTATAATAATTAAAAAGTTTATGAAAACATATCTAAATATTTTGCGTGGTGGGTGTGGGGGAGGGGTGTTGTTGGGTTTGGGCTGCGTGGCGGTGTGCGGGGGGGAGGGAACCTGGCTGCTATTAGCGGCGAGGTCACTGAAATATCAAGCGAAAAAGGGGCTTTTTTTTTTTGTTTTTTTGTTTTTTTACAGAAAATAGGATATCTACTATGATAACTTGTTGCATAGAAGGTTATTAATATGAGGAGAGGATAGGGGTCTTTCCGGCAAGAAGATACAATCTTCTAATAAATTTGATAAGAATCGACACATGACAAACATATCTTTTTTTTTTTTTACAATAAGTTTTCTTGGTGTGTATTCTTTCAAATGCATTCCAATTAAAGAAGATGTTGTTTGGCTTAGAAGAAGGATAGCCAACTTTGCTACATTGGGAGCACTATGTTTAAAATTTTCCAACCTTTCATCTATCACAATAAAAACAATAAAACAAACTAAATCAATCATTCTAATCATGATTCAAATAACAAAATACTATGAATAATTCAAAAGGATTAAAATTCTTACTAGGCCACATATTTTTTGAAGCTTCAAGAGCCAATTCATCATTGAAACTTTCATGCCTTTCATGATAAAGGATGTTTTCTTTTAGAAATCCAGTTTTATTTGACTTAGTTCTTGCTTCCAAAACTTCAATAAATTCTTGATGTACCTATGGTTTAATAGAGAATTTTTTTTTTTTGTTGTAGGCAAAAATTGGATTTAATAGATATCCAATAGCAAGAACTTTTTGATGAAGTTGCCTATCCCATATATGTTTGATAATCCTTATATATGGTTTGTACAATGACTTTTTGTTTATGAAAATGTTCTTAATAGCTCTCCTTGCTCTATACATGACATCATATACATAACCAAGTGAAGGCTTTTCATCTGCATCAACAATCCTCAACACTAAAATAAGTAAAGCCACAATTTAAGTCCTAATGGTATAATCATGCCAAATTTCTAATTTAAAATGATAGCAATAACATCCCTATCATTTTGATCTTTGGAATTCTAGGATTCTATGTAAGTTTTACCAATTACCAATGCTATAAGATCATGCTTAAATTCATAAATACCTTTTAAAGCAATTAAAATTGGAGCAAAATGGGTTGGCTTTGGATGTATAATTTTTTTCCATCCTTTTCTTTTCCTTAACCAAGTTAATAAAAATGCATGATTGTATATGGACTTGGTTACCATTGATCCACATTTTGCTATACTACTCATAGGTTCCATCTTGCCAATATTTGCTAAAATCAAGTTTAAGCAATGTGCAGCACAAGGTGACTATTAAATTGAAGGATATTTTTCATTCAGCAATCTTCCTGCATCTTTATAATTAGTAGCATTATTAGTAACCAAGTGAATAACATTACTTGTCCTAGCAAATTCAATGATCTCTTCAAACAATTTACAAAGTATTAGTGTATCTTTAACAAAATGTGAAGCATCTACTAATTTAATAAAAGTAACACCGCTTGGATAATACACAAGAAAATTGATAACTTGTCTATTTTTTATCTTGCCAACCATTAACCATTATAGTGAAACCAGCATTTTTCCAAGTATTTCTACAAGCATCAATGAGCAATTGAACTTTTTTTTTATATCATATAATAACTTAGTTCTCATTACATGATAAGTTGGAGCCTTTTAACTAGGACCAATTGCCATAATAGCATTAAACATGAGTTGGAAGTAAATTGAATTCATAACATTTAAAGGAATGCAATTATCATCAAAGAACCTAGTAATTGCCAAATATACTCTACGTATAGCATCTTTTCCTGCTATTACATTCTTAATTGATGGTTAAGCTTCAGGAGTGGCTCTTAGTGCAAGTATTTTTTTTTTCAATACTCTCACTTGCCTTCCTTTTGCCTTTGGCTAAAATTTTTTACCATGTATTTCTTTTATCTCTGGTGCATCTCCCTCAAGTAGTGTATACTATGTACATATGAATTTTCTTTCTATTGATCTTGGCTAGACTCCTTATTTTTCTTTCCTTCAGACTCTTTCAAATACTTTTTAATTTGATATCTAACATCATAAGGAACTTTTGAATATGTTTGGATTTCACCTTTTCTTTTGATAAGATGTAGTTCGATTCTATTTATCCCTCTACTTTTGATTTCTTTTGCATAATATGAATATTTTAAAATTTTTTCCTTTTTAAATCTATACCTTTCATGCAATGGTTCTATATAGGATCTGTTTTTGCTTTAACTGATTGTATTGAAGATGCACTCGTTAATTAACTAACTAAGGAAAATGGCATGTCCTACATTTAAACAAAAATTTAGTGATACTATTTTTCTTTATTTTTAAGTGAAAATTAGCAAGAATTTAAATAATCCTAACTTCTATGTGAAAAATGGTCCTATAATTAGACATGTATATATAATTTATGAATTAGATAGACCAAATGTTTTGCCAAATATATATAACTTGTGATTAGTTTTGGCATTAATTAAGAATTAATACAGACATGCATATAGCATTTAGCTTTTCACTACTATGCTCTATTGTTAGTATTTTGTGTGAAGCTAAAAATAAGTGAAGTACAATATATATATGGCCATTTGCTGCACAAATTTATCATATCATATAGTGCAAATGGCCTGTAAGCACCTATTTCCTATTACAATAAGTAGTACTTAATTTAGTGCTAATTAAATTTCTTCTTAAGAATGCTGGGCATTAATTAAGATCTTTCAACTATTATATTTTTAAAATACTTTTTTCTATGCTAGTTAATGCTTTTAAAGACCATTAAGATAGATTCATGTCCTATTTAAGTGCCAAACATATAAAAGTCAAAACTCTTAAATTCTCCCCTTTCTTTTCCTCTCAATATCTAGTCTTCCACATATGCATATGCTCACATATACATATACCTCTAGCACACCTAACAACTTTTAAATCTATCTAAAATGCACTTACTAAGTCAATCAGGTATACCTTAAGGTCTTTATTCTATGTAATAGTAAACAATTAATTATAAATTATTTATAATGTAGCAAAGGTGAATATCATTGGCAGACCTATGTGTTAGTAAGTGTTTATACCTATATTAAATGCATGTTGTTGTTGTGATATTTAATAAAATTTTCATTATAAATTATTGGAGTCTATCTAGTTAATTTTAGATTGGAATCTCACATGAATCACTACAAAAAAAAATAATAAATAAAAAATTCTATTACATAACAACGATATAATAATAGTTATTGTTTGGAATCACCTTCAAAATTTAACATACTAACGATTATTTGAAATGTCACAAAATATACAAGTTGTTTGATCATTAGCAACAATTTTGCTTTTATCTCCTCTATTTATCTTTTATGGTTTTGGTTTATATTTGTAATCGCCATTAGTGAAAATCCCCAATTAAAATTCCTAATTTACAAACTTTGTGTCTCTTTTTCACTCTTTGCATCTCTCAAGTTTCTTATCACAATTTTTGACATCTTCACTGCTTTTCAAAAGTTGAAACTCTTCGTCTTATGGTAGCAGCATTGTTGACGCAACAACAACCCCCCAATCTAAAGGTTTAATAAGCTATTTTGTTTGTTCATTAACAAATATTGAACCTCAATCACAAAGCTCTTTCCAAGTAAGACTCCTGTTATTATTTGCTTCCCCATGTTTAAATTTCTTTAGCATATAATTAAAGACAGAAAGATTTTTCTTTGAAAACTATACATTCTCAAACATCATGGTTGGACATTTTCAAAAATTTGAAAAAGCTTGACCTCAAGCTCAATAAGCTAACTTCACATAATGGTGTTTAAGATTGTGAGAACCTTTACCATTTTATAGGTTATAAACACTTTGCTTAAATTTGGTTAGAGCTTGGAAGAAAGAACAGTGGCAAGTTGTTTTGTTAATTTATGCAATTAGAATTATTGAATCTATTTTCATGTGTTTGGTTCCTTTTTGTTTACTGTACTCAATAATTTGCATAATTCCAATTAAATTTTTATAAATTGCATTTTATGCTTGTAGTAAGAAAAATAGGTCATTTGTTGCTAACTTTTGATTAATTGTATTTTATTTGAAAGGAAAAATAAATAAAAAGTTCAAATAAAATAATGTAATAATTTAGTGACAAATGAGAACTATTGTCAAACTTAGTTAAAATTTTTATTTCAAATTTTGGAGTAGAACTATGGCTAAATGTAAAATTAAAAATATATATTTATTAAATTTAACAATGGTTCAAAACCATGCGTAAATGTAAAAAGTTGATTTTTTTCCCATTTAAATTTAGTGGCAATTCAAAATGCCACTAGATGTAATTTTTTTATCACAGTTAATATAATGGTAATTGAATCACCACCAATGCAATTGATGCCAAATTTTGCTTTTGTGATGTGTATTTCAATAGTTAGTTTAAATTGCCACTAAATTGAATGAGGTGGTCACTTTTGATGGAGTTACCACAAGATGATTCATAAATAAATATATATATGTATGTTTATACTAGATTTCTTTGTGACTTATTCACTCATTAAGTTACAATGAAACTCATCCATTTTTTGTTTTAAATCTATTTTGTTTTCAGGATGTTATACTTGTCAAATTCCATTCTATCTTCCAATCGAACCACCCATGTTAGAGACTGAAGACAATGTTTCAAAAATTTTAAATTAATAGTTGGTGTTGCATGTATTGAATCTGCATTGTGTGGGTTTATGACTGTTGTTAAGTATATATGTGTCTATTGTTTTAAATACAGGTTTTTTGAGGGCTTGTGACCTTGGCAAACATCCAAAAAATAGAAAGAATTCTGCTAGATTTTTGTTAAAGTCTTTTCCGTTAGCAAAATAAATTTTTTATTTTTTTTGAGAAAATTTCAACTAGTATTTTCCTTAAAGTTTAACAAGAAATGTGTATTAAGAAAGTGTCTATAAGACTAATAAGAAGTCTCCATCGGATACCTTCCTACGCCAGTTGTGCTCTAAGTTAGGGTGTAACATTTTTGCATTTTAGGAGAGGTTGATTAGGAAAGAGTTAAGTAAATTTTAGAGATATAATGCAAAATTAAAAGGAAAGGGTGTTAGGAATATTTAAAACCATGTATGACACATGAGATTAAAATTCAATCTCTTTATTAAATAATATAAAATTATTATTATTAAAATCATACATGACAAATTATTTAATAATTCAAAAATAGAACAAATTAGAGCATTAGGCTTTCGCACCTATTGGGGGATGATGTGACATCACTTAAAATTAAAGTAGCATTTTTTAACATAAAATGAAAATATTAATTTAAAGTCAATTGGAACTTAATCAAAATAATAATTTTTTAGCATAACATTACAAAAAAAATAATATTTTAAGTCAATTTGAATCAAATCAGAATACTAATAAAGCAATTGTTGCTAAAGATAAATCAATATTTAGTATAATTATTTCCAATGTAAATTAGGGATTTTAGGAGAGATTAATTGGGAGAGAGGTGAGTAAATAATAATTGATAGATTTGAAGTGAGAGAAATTTTAGCTACTTAGAAGATAAATTTTCTTTAAAGAATGGGAAGAACTCGAACACTATCTTTATAAGTCAAAAGTTTTATTGGATAATATTATTGTTGTAATAGATTTTATAATCCCTATTTTCCCTCATTTTACTATATAATAATTGTATGTCATGAAATTTACATGTAATTGTATTCATTATAGCATAATCATAACCATAATTAATTATGATTTAGGACAATGATTATCATTAAAAGGCATAACAAGCATAGTGAGGGACCAAGAAGGAGAGAGATTGCCTGGAAAAGAAGACCAATCATTGATGTCTCAATAGTAACAGGAGATCATAGGCTTAACAATGCAAATTCTAAGAAGAAAAAGAATTGTACATGGCAGATTAGGAGGGTGTTTCATAAGTAATTCATTTTTTTAATCAATTTTCAATTGATTTGAAGGGTTTTAATAAATAGTATACAACTGATTTTATTAAATATTTTTATAAAAACAGATAATGCTATTAACTGGTCAAGTTAACTAATGTAATCAATTATTAACTAACTACTAATATAATTAGATAACAAGTAATGTAATTCATTGGTTACCAACAAAATCTATGTACCACCCATATTGACATGAGTATTGTAAAGATGCTATAAATTTTTTATAAAACAAATAGTGATATGGTATGATTGATTGTTATTAATGTGCTTTAACAGATCATTTGGTAGACTATATAAGATGTGATAGTATATAATAAACTATACAATCAAGTTTTATTATATGTTTGTCATGTAAATTGTATAGTATATCTTTATAAGATCTTTCTTTCTCTTACAAAAAATACCGTATAAGGTTGTCACTCTTTGAGCTGAATAATAAGATTTAATAAGAAAATTTTATATTAATAAAAATAATAAAAGAAAAAATTAATTTTCTCTAATAATTTCTTCACTATTCATTATCTATCACCATTACCATTGTTACTATTGCCATCACTATGACTAATGTGGCTGCCACCATTATTGCGGTCGTAGCTAACACTACCATTGCTTTTACCCTTTAGACCTATTTCAACATGATAAGATTATGGTAAAATTTATCATTTCCCATTTACTCTTAACCTATGTTTACATCACTTAGTTTCCTATAATCAAGATGTTGGCTCCATCAATTGAAGTATAGCTCCAAAATAGCTCATCCAAGTATATCAATTGCCTTTTTGGATGACATAATTGAATCAATAGCTTTTGGTTAGACCTCTTATCCTCGTCTTATTTTTTTTGCTTCTTATTTTTCCTATGACTTCATCATATTATAGTTGATTGAAAAGAAAAAATATTAAAAAATATAGGCAAAGTATTGATTTAATTTATTATTTGATAATTTCATTGAGAAATATTGAAAAATTTAAAATTGCCAAATAATACAAAATAATTGTAATATAAATTATTTCTAAAAAGAAGAATAAACACAACAATTAGTCCTTCAATTATAAGGGAATTAACTACTATATTCCCTAAATTTCATATTTATTATGTCTCTAGACTGTGAACAGTATGCATGTTTCATGTTAAACTTATGCTAACTAAGTAAAATCAAAGAGGACTTAAAATTTTCAATGACATTTGTAACATTGTTTTGTATGTTTATTGACATCAAGTTTTGGCTTTTTGTTCATCCATGTGTTATCAATATATTCCTTTGGTTTCTGTTATGATAGCTCTTGCAAGAAGAATAACTAATTATAGTTTTTAATAATGAATTTATTTCTAATAATGAGTAGTTTTAGTTATGCTTCCAAAGCCAACTTATTTTTGTTTTTTAAATCGTATAGCACTACTTGCATTGCAACTTGAAATCTTCAATGCTTGCATTCACACCATCAAAGATTTGTCTGTAGGTTTTATTGATGTAAAACTTTAGTTATGTTGTATCATTCACTCAAATAATTATAAGACAATTGCCAATAACTGCATGATTTAGTAAGCATCTAGTCTTACTTATTCCTCACCAAAGAAAAATTAATAATTGCAAACAATTTGTGATTATTTGTTTTAGCCAACAACAATAAAAGATGATGATTAGAAATTTCACATAAATCAACATATTGACCTAATTTTACCCTAATATTATGCTTCTGCCTTTATGGGAAATTGGTTGGCATCATTGAGTTAAACTACCATAACCGATTCACTACTATCTTATTCAAATGTAAATGGGTCAATACCAATAGGGGTATAAGAAAAGGTTTATTCCAATTTATTTCTGTCAACTTCTCTTGTCTGATCTATACTAGTGAGTGTGAAGAGCATGATCCATATATATTAGCTTCACAAGCACATATGGTATATTATATGAATAATGAAGTGGATCAAGATTGAAGTGTTATTGTCTACTTTAAACCTAGTGATTTGTATGATATGAATGAGAAAGTGGAAGAAACAATTTGTGAGACTAAGCCACTTATAACACAAGAGTTTCAGATGTTCTTCCTTGATGATGTTGGCCATAGTTATGCCAGATTCTACAGACAATATGGATAATGAAAAACAAAATAGCTAGAATTATAGATGTGTAATGATAAGCATTGTATTTGTTTATTCTATTCATTTGTTTCAAAATTAAATGTTGATCATTAGTTATATTTAATTTTAATTTTACTACTTGTCAGAATTATATGCCTACTTGTCTTTTTAAAGTATCTAACTTCTATTATTAAATTTTTTGTAGCATGCCACAGAGAAAGAGGAGTAGAAACCCAAGAAAATCATTACCCACATCACATGATCCACCACAATCTTCATCACACACTTATTTTGATCCTCTATAGCTTCACATCACTAAGCCTCTTCCACCAACCCAGCCTGGGGCATTAATGAATTCTTCACCATTCCACCATGTGGCATCAGACCTTTCTCTATCTCAATAAAGGGTAGTTGATGATGAATAAGCCCAACAACCATTGGTAAATTGTCCATCACCCAAAAGCCATTGGAGAGTCACTGTTATAGGTAAGTGTGTCATTGATTGAAAGTATTATTGTATCTAATTATACTAATTAAATATTCATTTGTAAAATAGATCCTAATGGATATCGAAAGATGGTGGACTTGAAGACAACTGATGTGTGTGAATTACAGAACTAAAAGATAGTTATTCCCTTTGATGATTATGGTGCGCCAATGAAAAAAGCTATTGACATGTATGGGCAAATTCTGGGATAGATGTCTTCTAGCCTATTAACCACCAAATCACTTATGCTTATTGGAGGAATGTGCCCAAGCCTTAAAAGGATGAAATATTTCATAAAGAAATTAAGGTAGTGAAATAATTGTTCATTTTATTTGTATTTGACATCATACTCATTATATAAACTAACAAAAGTTGTTTTAGTTATTTTTTGAAGTCGAGGTTTCACTTTGACATGCTAGATCCTGTTGCAAGGAGTTGGATACTCAAGAACCTAGGCAAAAAGTGGAAGGACTTCAAGGGCAAGATATGGCATGAGTTCAATGATTCCTTCTTGACTTTGGAGGAAATGTATGAAAAAGTCCCGGATAGGGTTCCTCAAGATCAATTGAAGACATTTGTTGACAAGAACAATGAGGAAAAGTGTAAGGTAATGTCTAATATAAGTACACTATTTAATCAAAATGTATATGTGTTGATGGTGAAAATCAGTCAATGAGTAAAGTCTAGTATACCCCCAAACTGCAAGTTGCAAACATGTATATAAACAAGGAAGAGATAGAAGAAGAGGGAAAACAATAAACACCAGAAGCTTTTTAACATGGTTCGGCTAACGTTAGTATGACCCTTATGTCCACGGTGGTTATATTTGTTTTTGTGCACTTGTTTCTCTGTGTGTTTTAGTAGAGTAACAATACATATGCTCTCTCACTATTCCAATAGAGTTTTTGCATGTATTTTTCACTATCAATGTCATAATGATCTCTCCCCCTATTTATAGAGGCAAACGGTGTTGAATTTATTTTATGTTATATGAGTTTTATTACTCAAATTACATAAGTGCACACAGTCAAATGTGTAATATAGAGTGAGTGAGTATCGTCTCCACAAGGATTGAATTTCTTACAACTTTAATGTAAAATTCCAATGAAGCAAATAATGATTTGTTGAGCTAACTAAAATGATTAACA
>JANHAO010023546.1:0-11865 GCA_026873985.1 Saraca asoca
AGTTATTTACAAAACTTCCCCACCCGATTTTAAAGCTTTTCACTTAAGTCCTTGAAATGTTTTCATTTGAGTCCTTTTCATTTTCCAATTTTATTTTTAAATTTTCCTTTCTCATTTCTTAATTTTTCGGGTATTACACCTATGCTCTATTGAAAGACCATGCTTTTACTAGTTTTCAAGGTTTTCATTTGCCTTTGACTTTGTTCTACTTGTACCATAATTAGGCTCTCCTTATAGATACCAATGAGTTGTTTAACCTTATGGCAATCGACACGCCTTCAAATCCCAAGGGTTAATTACTTTAGAATTCCTATTTCTTGAGGAATTGACTAACCAAGGGTCTTACCTTTCCAAGGATTGTCCCCATTCCTAATATCTTGCATTTCCTAGGAGTTTTAAACTTACCAAGGCCATCATCTTGGCCATTTATCTTAACTTTTTTTTTCTAGTTATTGGATTTGTCTTGATCTTTTATATATAGGCCAAACTTGGCCCTATTTATGGCAACTTCAAAGTGTGCTAATAGCAAAAGTTTCTTTTCCCATCACTTGTGCTTTCTAGCTTTACTTTCAGACCACCAACTGGTCCTATGGATTCCAAGTGTTCAATAGGGGTCTGTACTTAGGCTCAACTAAAGTAGGAATCTATGGTCCCTACGACCTCCCAACCTAAGTGAGAACCGAAGGTAATCCTTATAAACAATTCATTCTTCCCTACTCGCACCCATGCATTCCCTCTGTTTGAGCAAAAGGTCTCTAACAAAGGTTCTACCATAGGCTTAAAGGACATCTTCTTAGCTAACATAGATGTTGAGTACTAGGCTCTCATGTGTGGCCTTTCCAAACTTGAAGATAGGGACCAAGCCCTAAGAGTACCTTCTCAAAGAAGTGCTGAAGGACCTGAATTCTGTTTTACATAAAGACTATGCAAATGATTGTTCCAAGCAATCTTTCATTTGAATTGTATTGTTATAGCTTATTAATATCGCCTTCTTTATAATTTCTTATGTTGCTTTTTACATAGTTGTACAACTACATGAGTTTATTATTTTAACATGCCTCCAACAGGTTCCATGACCTTTATTGTATTGTCAAATGTCTGGATTTCTATTAGTAAATTAGTTTGTTTTGAATATGTTCAAATATCATTTTGTGGAATTAGATTTAGTGCTCTTGTTAATGTCGAGGGGCATGCTTATGCTTTGAGCATTCTGGGGGATCTACTTAGATTTTGAGTATACTAAGAAATTTGTCCATATCGAAGGTTTGCTTGGATTTTGAGTAAATTGAAGGATCTATCTGAATCAAGGGATCTGCTCGAATTTTAAGTAAACTGGTGAATCTACCGGACTGAGGGATCTACTCAGATTTTGAGTATATTGGGGGATTTATCTGGACCAAGAGATCTACTAGGGGATCTATCTAGATTGAGGGATTTGCTTAAATTTTAGTCATATATGGTGTAAACGTTCATTTTATTTCATTGTGTTGGCAACATGGGATCACTTTTGGTGATTAAATTTGTACATGGTATTGCTTTAAGTATGTTACATTCCATGATCGGGGAAGAGGTTTCCCCTATATAGTTTCTAGATGATAAGCGCCATTGAAAAGACTTTCTTGTATTCTAAATGACCCTTTCCATATGGTAGCAAATTTTCCTTCAGCTTGTATCTTTCGTGGTTCATTCACTCTTGGTAGGACTAGGTTTCCTTTTGTGAATGCTTTGCGTTTTATTTTTTTTTTTGCCACCTTTGTGATTTTCGCTTTGTAGCACTTATTTTGAAGTTGAGTTGTTTCTCTTGTTGCAATTAACATATCTAACTCTTCTTTCCTCCTTTCTTTGTTTCTTTGTTGCTCATATTACTCTATTCGATTAGAGTATTATCCAAGCTCTACCAGGAGCATAACCTCACTTCCATACATTAACATAAAAAAGGGTTTCACTAGCAACTGAATGTACAGTAGTTCTATATGGCCATAAGACGTTTGACAACTCTTCAACCCATCTTCCTTTTGTCTTGTCCAGTCTTTTGCGCTATCCTTTCAAGATGAACATGGAATAAATTATATATTTTTATTTCAATTTGTAGGATTTATACAAATATTTAGTGACAATTTATTTTTAAATTTAATTTTTTTTATATAATGTTAAAACAAGATTAGTACAAGTGACTAGATTTTACTTATTTTTTTCTTTTAAGAGAGTCAATACCATCGCATATATAAGGATATAATGATAATTTATTTAAGATAAGTAATTTTAAAAATATTTAAATTTAAACTAAACTATAAAGATATTTTTTATGCATAAAATTAATATTTTATTTATTTTTTAATATTAGTTCATGCAACACATGAGTCCATTTCTAATGTTTAATATATAAATTTTGGTTAATACAGAAATTAAATTCCATATTAAAAAGGATGCTGAGTAGTAATTTATATGAAATCTAATTCTTTTCCACACTATATTCATAAATTATAATTCCTTAATTTTTCATATTTCTTATATATTCAAGTTCTCTGATCTTATCATTTCCAATAATGAGAATGAAGTAAAGTAAAAAATTTAAATAAAAATGATTATTCATATAAAATTTAGTTATTATGATATTAAATTAATATAAATTTTTTGAAATTAATATTAAATTAATGTTAAAATATTTTGAAGTACTAATTTGATATCTTCCCCTCTTTTTCCATTTCATTAAAACTGTTAAGGGGCTAATTTACACAAGACATTTCTAGATGTTGATATTTTCCTTTTTAATTGGATTTAGAATCATAAAAAAAAAGGAAGATACTTGTAATCTTTTCAATCCAAGTGAATCAAAATATGAAAAATGCCATTTTATCTTTTATACCATAAAATATTAGTGTATCATCTTTTTAGTTTTAGTTGATACAATCTTTTGGATCTTACAAATATTTTTTATAAACATCAGTTTTTGTCAGTTTTACTTCATAGAAGACCTTGGATTTTTTTTAAAACTATTTTTTTTTTTTACAAATTTTCATATAATAAATATAAAAAATTGAAAAATGGTAGACAGCTACTCACGCTATGTACATCCATTACACTTTCTCCCACGTGGCCTGGACCCCTCCTTAATAGCACAAATTTTTAATTTTTATGAATAAGCTATTTTGAAATAATATAATAATATGAATAAAATTAATAAATTCAAATTTTAATTTTATGAATAACTAGGAGTAGCAATTGGGGTTCATATGTTAGGTTTGTGTTATGTAAAAAAATAATAATAATACAATCTAAATAAACTTAACCCAGATTTGATTTGAATAATAATCATGTCATGTAGGATCAACCCATTTGTTAAATATATTAATACCAATGAATCTGTCTAACATATTCAATCAGTTCAATTAAAACAAATTTATATTATAAGCACATTTGGATGTTTATCAAATATAATTACTTACTATGTTTCATGAAAAGTATTTTAATAATTAATTAAATACTTTATTGAATTTTTATTCTGATTTTATTAAAAGTTTAATTTATTTTTTATCACATATAATTATCTATAACTTAATTTTTCTCAAATTCCTAAATTTTAGTATAAATCTTAAATGGGTTGGTATATCAACCATTTATTATTTGTGTTAAATAAATAGACCCATTTACAACTCAAATTTATATAACCTTAACCTAAACCTGTATAAAGCACCTGTGTTAGATTATTAAGCTGGGTCAAAAATTACCACACCTCTGGATAACATTAAAATAATGAATTATAACTTATTTTTCTTCCCATAAAATGATATTAGAGATATATATATATATATATATATATATATATATATATATACACGCGCATAGTCTATTTGACAGAAATAGTTGAAAAGTTAATTGATGCTGTAATCCGAAGGTTAAAGTTAATAAATTAGTTAATCATATAAAAAGTGTTTAATAAAATTAACTATTAAACTAACTTATAAATATAAAATAACATAAAAGGTATTTTAATATCAATAGATGGTATATGGAGTAAATTAATTCATATTTATTTTGAATTCTAAGTATTGATGCAATCAAAATATTCAAAATAGGAATAGAATTATCTAAAATTTAATTAATTTTATTTTATGATATTTTATATTGATTTAGTTATTTATTTACTAATGTTGAAATAATGGATATAGGCCTATTATTCAATAATATGTGAATTTTCTTGTTGCCTTTGATTTTATGAAAAAAAAATTGATAATAATATAATATTAAAAAAATAAATATTAAAAATGAGCATTTCTAATTATTTAGTACATGAGCTATTAATTAATCAAAAGAAGATGAACAAATTGATAAAAAATAATTAAAAGTTCTAATCTAATAATTTATACTACTTAAAGTAATTTTTTAAAAGAGAGATTTTTGAAAGTTTTTTTTTCCTAAAAAATTAATGAACCAAACACTTTTAAATCATGAAAAAGAATTGTTTAATTAAGTTAAGTGAAAAAGCTAAATGATAACTCTTTTTCCTTGCCAAACACACTCTTATTACCTAGGAAAAACAAACCATCAAGACGTTGGAAATACAAAATTTTTTATTTTTTATTTTTTTACATTTCTATTTTCACTCTTTTACGCGCACTTTTTTGACATAAAAATGGAATCTAAAATTCTGGATTTGAGAGTAGGGGTAAGAGAGTAGAAGGAAAAATGTGGAAGTTGCATTGTTAATAGGGGCATACCTTACACCTTGTAAGGCTCCGCATCATATGGCCATGCTGTTAAACAAGCCCCATATCACCATATATTGTACCATGAAACAAACTCATTCAGAATCTCTGAAATTTCCAAAAACTTAAACCTTGCACCATACCATGGCTTCAATATGTTTTGCAATCCTAATATTACTGTTTTTAAATTTTATTACTATAATTTTCTATTATAATTTTGTTCTGTAATAATTTGTATTTCTGTATTTGTCTATAATTTTACAAACCACAAGATAATTACAATGATGACTTGGTTTCAGAATTACTAACTTTGAAGAGAAGTGCTAGCTAATGGTATTTCATGGCATATGTGTTCATGAAGAAGCAATACAAAACAAGACCATTGAAAGATATCTTACAGACTCTAGTAACTGAATACAAAAAACATTCAGTACTTGACTTTGAAAACTTCATCTGCATAAACAAATAACATAAAATAACAAGAAAAACTAACAGATCATTTGCAGACATCAAATTCTTAATTATATATATATATATATATATATAAATCTTGAACAATTTGAAGACAGATATATAAAATCCTTAAACAATTTGAAGATAG
Organism: Saraca asoca; assembly: GCA_026873985.1. Taxonomy (NCBI): domain Eukaryota; kingdom Viridiplantae; phylum Streptophyta; class Magnoliopsida; order Fabales; family Fabaceae; genus Saraca; species Saraca asoca. The sequence continues at coordinate 5,308 of JANHAO010023546.1, forward strand.
GCATTATAACTTGTTGGTAAGATACTAAACTTCAAAAGCAGAAATTAAATCACCATATGACTTGGCTACATTCAAGTAGACAAAATCTTCACTTAGTTGCTTCAGCATCCTCCATAAAATATGGCTCATTCAGATCAAAGTCCAGGACTTTTGCCTCTGATGACATGCTGTGATCATCCCCTAACTCCAGTGGCGCTGACACAGACAAACTGGCTTCACCTGCTGTTGCTTCTTCACTACTCAATTCTGCATCAACCAGTTTCAGATGACTATCACCAACAGCCTGAGAAATTGCCAGTGTTTCACTGCTGCTAGCATCAACAGCATCTATAGGCCTTGAGTCATCCACATTAATCATATTGTTTCTCTCTTTGTTGTGGCTTGACTTATGTCCTCCTAGGCCTTGGAAAGTTGGAAATGATTTTCCACAAACCCCACATTTATACCCATCTGATGCCTTCAGATTCTTGATAAGCACACTTGTATCCACCACAGATTCTGAGCTTTGACACTTCAATTTCAATTCCCTCTTTTTTCTCTTTTTAATCATCTTCCTACCAACTTCTGATCCTTCTTTCACAATCTTCTCACACTCTTCTTCTTCTTCTTCTTCCCCATTAGCCTCTTCCTCCACTTCCATCTTCCTCACATTTTTTCCAATTGGCAATTCCCCAGTTTTTCTTTTCTTACCTGAAATTGGAATTTTTCCAGGCTCCTCAAGACGTTGGCCCCCGCCGCCTCGACGCAAGTCATGAAGAAACTCGCCAGACAAGTAATGGCCTTGAGAGAGAAGCATAAGATTCTCAGCAGCCTCGACTGCGCCGATAGGCCTCCGGCCTCTCCTACCAGTAATTTGCCAGCTTTGCAGATCTTTCAGAAGATCAACAACTTCAAATTGTTCACTTGGTGCAATAACTGCACTGTGAAGATCATTTTCTTCCCTAGGTTCCCCGGAATCGGAATTCGAAGAGCTGGAATTACTATTCCTTTCCGGGCGTATTGGAGGAAAAACCCCTCTCCAATCCCTCTCGGGATGTGATCTCATGTGTCCAAACAAGGATTTCATGGACGGAAAATCCTTGTTGCAGAGACAACAAGTTGGTTTTCCGTCTTCAGTCAAAGTGTAATTCATCTTCGTATCATCACATTTAATGGAACTAGTTTTCGAGGGAATTGGAGTTTGAATTTTCACCTTTCGAGCTTGCTCCGCTGCTTTCCTGAGAGCTTGGAAGTGAAATCTCCGATGACCGCCCAACGCTTTCCCGGAAGTAAAAGTCTTTCCGCAGAAATCACACACACGGAGTTGTGGAGCTGGATTATTCTCAACTGCGACCTCTTCAGAATTAGGGTTTTTTTCATATCCAGAAGACGAAGATTTGTTCGTCTTGTTCGTCTGTTCTGAAGATTCTTGATCTGAACTTTCATCTTGCCTATCGTAATCCATCTGAAGAAGAAAGAAAAGAAATCAAAAACAAAGAAGCCGAGCTGAGAAAATACAATCTACAAGAACATGAAGACGAAAAAGAGGAAGAAAAACCAGATTTAATGATAATATAATCCATAATTCAGTACCTTCTGAAGAAAAACAAGTAACACAGATTAAGAGAAAGACTTTTGGGTTAGAGGTTGAAACTTGAAGAAGTGATCCACCGAATTGAAAGAAACTGAAAATAATAACTGATAGATTATTTTGAAGGCCAGCAGCTGAAGATGAAAAGAAAAAATATCATTGGGAGAGAAATTAAGGGGAAAAGGAAGAAGAAGAGAAAAGAGGACAATGAAAGGGCATTGTGAAAATGGAGAAAATCTCTCAGAAAATATGATGTGCAATAAGTAAGTCTTTTAATGAGTTTCCAAAATAATTAACAGATTTTCTACTGTGGGATGACTCTCTGATTGAGGACATTAATTCTAGTCTTCCATAGTAAAAATAAAAATAAAAATAAAAAATTAAAAAAAAAAAACCTTTCTTTGTCAAATTCTCACGCCATTGGTTTCAGCTAAAGAGTGTATGATAAGTCTGATCTTTGAGAAATTCTAGTGTGATTGTTTAATTTCCCCACAAGCCAAAATCAATTCTATTGGACTTTTCTTTGATTCGGTCCAAAAGAATGTGAAAAATCTCAAATCACCTAACCCAATTTTTTGAACACTTTATCTCTTCTTTAAATTATTTAATAAATTATCCTTTTCCTTTTTTATATCATATAAATTATCCTTCTGTAAATCCACTATTTAAACCAAGTTTCTCCTCCTTTTGAGTCTCCCCTTCTGGGAAGTCTGCAGGAGAAAAATATTTCTTTTTATTGGAGTCAATTAAATTAATTGTAGACGTTACATTCCGAATGACTTCCAGTTTGGTTTTAATTTCAATTTTTGTGATTCAAAAGGTTGTGAAACTATTAAAAAATTCATGACACCAATCTCTGCAATATGTATTTTAATTTTTACAGTACTAGCACTTAAAAAAGTGCAATGCAATTGCAACTGTGTAATTATATATAGTCTTAAATAAAGACTTCAAGAAAATAACAAAAGTATAACTAGTTAGTTATACATGATTACTTGAAATATAAGAAATTTATAATTATATAATATGCATTATATACAATTAATTATAAATTAATACCTAGTAAACTTATAACAAAAGTAGGTGTTTTTAATAGAAAATTTTAGCAAAAAACTTCAAATTTTCACCAGAAATTAAAATTTTTCATACACAAATGATTTAACAAAAGTATCAACGAATAAATATTTGTTGAAGTTTTTTTTAACGAATTCTTGGAAACAAAAATCCATTGAAATTGACATTTTTAGTATAAAAAATCATGTAAAAACTCTTTTCAACTTAAATATTGTGATTACCTTTTTTTTTTTCAGTTTAAAAATTTAAGGTTGATGGCAATGCAATGTCTCAATAATCTCCTTCCTTAAGCCTTTCACCATATAATTTTGAGTAATTCATAAGAATAAGTAAAAGAATAAACTTCCTTATTTACCATTTCAGTCAATCCATTGATTATGTTTTTCGATTGAATAAACAAGATTTGTACTCTGCCAATATCAATTTTATTTCCTCAATTTGTTCTCATCCGTGTTCATATTATTATATGTAAAAAAAAAAGTTTGATTTTATGATTTGACTATTTTAAAATAAAAGATATACTTTAAAGAGTAAAGTGAAACATTATAGTTGTTGATGAAAAAATTGATGGTTTATAATTTGACAAATAATAAGCAAATAAAAAATAATTTTTAGATTTGTAAGTATCTATTCCATTAATCTTCTTCATCAATAATTATGATGTTTCATTTTAATTTCTAAAATACATTTTACACTAACTCTTGCCCCTTTTTTTTATACTTTTATTACATAAAATATGTTTTTGATTAATCAAATTATATCACATGATAGCCTTAGAGATAGGCGAGAAAAAAAAAATAAAACAAGAGATTACGACGAGTATATGATAAATCATTATACTAATCAACTTGATTTACCAAATACCAAAGTCAAAGTACACTATTATCCCTCAAATTTACCCTTGTTTTACTTTTATCTCAAAACTTTCATTGGCTCAAAAGTCGACTTAAATATTTTCCAACTGACTTAATATTTTTCTGAGGCATAATGTCACTAGTTCAATTAATTAAATTAACCAAAATTAATCAAATTACATTTAACTTACTATTATCTTCATTCAATTACGTATGTGAATCAAAACAATGGTCTCTCAATAGTTTTCACCCAAATGCCTGAACTTAAATTAGGCTTTTTTACTTGTATACAATAGTCATATAACATGATGTTCCCTTGCCGGAACATCTACTGTTATTTTTAGTGCTATATATTTGAATTCAGTGTATTCAATAATTTGTCACTTTTATTATCATCAGATTGTATAACATGTCAAATCATATGTCAAAGTGTAAAGCTTGACTCCTTTGTCATTAATTTCGGTTAATTAAATTAACGATATTTAGATTTAACAAAATAATGATTTTTTAAAATTATAATTACGGTTATACCATAAAAAAATTATGAGAAAAATATGAAAAATGCAATTATTTCAATATAAAATAGTGTTGAGGAAATCAATGCAACCACAATATTGCATACATTATTGTAATTGCGAGACATAATTTAAGACCAAATACAAATAGTAAACCAATTGTATAATATATAAAACAAAATTTAAAAAAAAAAAGACTCTTTTTCATATAAAAAAATTAAAGCTTCGTTTTATTTGTAAAAAAAAAAAAAAGAAAAGAGGTTGACTTAACAAATTTTTCTTGATAGAAAGGACACAAGGAAAGAACGAATATAGAAGAATATAAGCAGGATTACTCAACTATATATATATATATATATATATGTATATGCATAAATTAAAGAAGACAGATGACGCAGTACGCGCAAACAAGCAAAGGAGCAACCCATTCTAAACTGGTTTTCACCATTTAGTGAATTATTTTACGTGTTTATTGATTATTTTTTAAGAGTTCAGTTACTTCACATTTATCCCCTTATTATTTTTTAAAATAAAATAAAATTCATATATGTTAATAATTAAATTAATGTGAGCTGTGTATCATTGATTAAAAATACTTTCTCAGTTCATTTCAAGATACTTTTTAGTGCAAAATTAAACAAATCTTAACTAACCATCCAAATTTAACCAGAAAGTGTCAGTTAAATATGATATTATTTTTTGTTAATGGTTACATTTATATGAAACTTTTTAGAAAAAAAAAACAGTTAAGAAAGGATAATATAGTTCAAAAATAGTTATCTATTCTTAACTGCTCTTAATCAAACAGAATTTAATTTTTTTTATATATTTCAATTATAAATAATAATTCATAAGTTTTAGAAAAATTTGTTCACAAGTTAATGAATTAACAATTTTAACTTTCTTTATCTAGTGACTAATATACTAAACTGTTTAGTATAATATACAGTTTTATGCACTAAAAAGTTTCATTTGCTTTTGTATATTTAGATTTATGCATTTTGTGTATATCCCATGATAGTTTTAAAAAATGAGGCTTGATCAAAATTTTTTTTTTATTATATCAAATCATTTAGGCATATACAAAATATTATTAAAATTGGATATGTAATAATAACAAAACACCGGTATCTGCATTAATCCCGTTAATCCTATGTGATAGGTTAAAATTTTGTTTAAGCTTTACATTTCACATACTAGGATTGGTTTAATTTTGGATGGATTAGAAAAGGATCTTTTTAACTCCTCTTAATTGATCCACAATCACCTAATTTATGTGTGGTATATTAAATAGGTTAGTCCAACCCAATTCATATCGGCCCATTTAGGTTGTTGGTCGATACAAATTGGTGTATTTAAACTCACACTTAAAAGGATTTATTTTTGTAATGTCCAATGTAATTTTAGAATGGATTGGATAGTCTACAAGTCAACCTGTTTATATATAAAAATATAAAATTAAAAAATAATATTATTTAAAAATAAAAATAGAAAACATTTTGTAAAATGAATATAAAACGTTAAAATATATTTTGTCCTTTACAAATATATTACATATAACACTATGTTTTTATAAAATCATACTAAAAATTTTGTTTTAATTCATTTAATTTTTATTAAAATGAATTTCTTTATTATAATCTTTTAAAAAATATTTTTCAAAAAATAAACAGATTGAACTACTAGTGAGTCAGCATGGATTGTGAACTAAAATGAACTAACTTATATGGATTTTTTTTTTTAAAAGTCCAACCCGTAAAAAAAAAATGAATGTAGATACAAGTCAACCCACTACCTTATGTTCGTATTCCCAATGCTTCCCACATTTCAACACTGTAAGCAGCATGCCCTCTAACTTATTATAGAAGCATTTCTAATATTATTATATGGATTAACATGAGTTTTATTTCTTATAGTTTCACTATATTTGTAATTTAGTCTTTATAGTTTTATTTTGTGTAATTACTTCTTTAAATTTAAAATTATTTGTAATTAAATTCTTATTATTAATTGATATTAAATTTAACTAATAGAGTTTTATGTATTCATTAAATTATATATTGACATTTTATTATTATTGACTTATTATATTTATTTCATTAAAATTTATTTATTAACTTTTAGGTATTATATAAAAAATTATCCTCATTATTTTCTTAAGAAAAAGAAAAAAGAATTTTCATATTGATAAAAATTAAAAATATTAAATTTTTTCTGAAATCATTAATGAAGAACGATAGAGGAATTGAAAAAATGGATCCTAACTGGATTTTAAATTATCCTATTATTTGAATTTAATATGAGTTGACAATAGGAATTTAATTATAAATTATTTTAAATTTTAAAATAGAATTATATAAAATAAAATTATAAATATTAAATTGCAAATCCAATAAAATTATAGGACTAAAATTTCTATTAACTCTTTTTATATTATTGAAATTTTAATATTATTATTTATTATATTTTCATAAATAAGAGATTTATGAAGAAATGTGCTGGCCTCTCTTTGCTACAGTTAAACCACTAGAAAGAGATAGGGAAT
>JANHAO010023547.1:0-11865 GCA_026873985.1 Saraca asoca
ATTAATGAATTTAAACTAATATTTATATATATATATATATATATATAACTTTATTAAATATTTTTTAAATCGATAATTTTCATAAAAAAAAATAAGGATTTATAGTATTTATTAAAGGGATTTATGATTTAAAAATTAAAAAATATATTATTAAAATTATTTAAATTTTAAATTATGTAACTTACTAAAATATTAAATTATTTTTGGCTTTTATTTTTAATATTAATATTTAAATATAATACTTATAAATTTGAAGTTAAAAATTATTTTAATAGTATTAAAATACCAAAATTTTATTATCTAAAGAAATAAGTAATTTAAATATTAAAAATTTGAAATCAAAATATTATTTGATAATTTAGAAAATTAAAAAGTTAAATTAAAAATTCAATAATGTACTAGCAATAAAATTGAAACTTTAAATTAGATATCAATTATAGATAATTCAAATAAATATTTATTATTGGAATAGATAAATAAATAATTTTATTTATGATTTAAATTGAAATAGATATAAAAAATAAAAAATTAAAATTTTTTATTATTTGTTCTCCTGTGATAAGTAGAACGTATTTATTGCGTGATAATATTTGAATGAGAGTGAGTAGGAAGATATAAATTGCCTATTTTTGTCTTTTTTTTTTTTTTTTAACCCATGTTTGGAGCAAATAGGCAGTTTTGAATATTTTAGTTTAATAATCATAGTCTAATGTTACGTTGGAGACCAAACGCATATAGCATAAGCTAATTCTATTACACCTCGACATTATTTCAGGGACGTTTATAATAAATTCAGTTTTAAGGATAACGACGGTAAAAATATTATATTTAATGGGTTTTCCTTGGATCGTTGGTATATTAAAGAGTCTTTTTTTTTCCAAATATTATATTAAACCTCTTTATGTATCATATTTTATAATAATTCAATTATTATTAATAAAAAAATAATTTTATGTTTGCCTTTTTCAATAAGAAATCTACAATTATATTCATCCAATTAGAAATCAATCAAAATGGACCTTTGTTGAATTTTCAAATCAAATCTTTTAGGTCTTTGTTAGATTGGGATCTCTAATAAATTTGAAATTACAGGTTTTTACTAAGTCTAAATTAAATCAGATCTAAATTGAATTTATCTAAATCCGAACTATTACTATTACCTTATTCTTAGACATTTAGTCACCAAGAAAATAAATATTTATTTTCTAAATAACAAATTAATTATCAAAATCTTAGAGTAGATTCAAAAAAGAATAAAATAAAAAATAAATAAAATCTATAAAAATTATGACAATATATTGTTTATAAATTTTTATTTCATTCATTATCTGTACAGTTTCATTTATATTAATGGTGCATAAAATTATACCATATATTTCATATCTAAGTACACTTAAAATATGATTTAATTATTTTAATTTATTTTTTATGATTTCTTGAACTACCTAACTTCACACGTTCATCTTTTTTTTTTAAAAAAAAAAAAAACTTGGATCTATTCTCTTTGCTCAATGTCTAATTCAATTTTTAATTTTATTCTGTTTACAATTTTAAAATTTATTTTTTGATTAACTAAAAATTATTTTTTAATTTGTTGCTTATAAATAAATAGACAACTACCCTATTTTTTTTTTTAAAAAAACTAACGTTCAATTATTTTTATCCTTTTTGAATTTTTAAATCTTGTTTAATTACAAATTATTTTTAGTAGACTGCTAATTTGAAATATTTAAACATCTTATTTTTTTCTTAAAAAAATGGTTACATTGATAAAAGTCAATTTTTTTAATACAAGTTTTGCACAAGGAAAATGAAATAAGTTTTTGTATAAATTATAAATTTAAAAAATTTCTTATAATTTATAAAAAGAACAAATTTCAAAAAATAAAAGGATAAAGTTAAAAAAAAAATGCACGCTACTTTTAAAAAAATTGATACGTTGAATATTTTTTATAAGTAGTAAATTTTGTTAAAAAATAATTTATAGTTTATTAAAAATATCAAAAATTCAAAAAGGATATTAATTTTTTTATAAACAATAAACTTTAAAAAAAAATTCTTACAGTTTATAAAATAAACAAACTTTTAAAAAACTAAGGACCCATTTGGTGTATAACAGAGATACGACAATATGTAATTATTATCATATTTTAACAGATGTTTAGGCTTTATTGTTCTTGACATAACCTAACTTAAATAGTCCCTAGTCAATCGAATAAAGTTTGATGGAGTCAATGTGGTCTAGACTATCTTGGTTGATCGATTATTTCTGTGGTTGAACAATCTAGAATGTATTAAGGAAGAACTACATCAACCAATAGTCTCAATAGACCAATAACAAAAAACATGTTTAGGCTAGTATAAATAACATGACAGCACCAACTGCCTAGCAAGATTCCCATGGCATCTCCAATGCACTGAAGACACAGAGTCACACGCCATTTGCCTAGAGGCACGCCAATTAGTGCGCTTGACGCCTATATATACCATCCAGTAATCACTCTCTAGGGTATCTTGTTTTACATTACTTAAAATTTAGCTCAGATACTGATTCTGCCATTAAAGTGTGCTCGACAAACCACTTCCGTCATGGACAACTGACTTTCTATGTGTGTAGGTTCTCATCTCTCTAGACCCTTTCCTACCATTCAGCTTCAATATCTCATAGAGTTTCATTTGGCTTTGTGGCTTTCCTAGCCACTTATGTTTTCACATCAATCTCATTCAAAGTCTTTACATGCTCTATTGCCCAGCAAGCGTCGTCATCTCGAACAAACCAAAGATAGTAACCATCACAATTGGATGGTTAAGGAAGCTTGTCGAATATTGACCGAGCTAGAACGTGGCTATCTGGCGAAGTGGGTTTGCCAGCTCAAGGAAGAGCTTAATTATCTTCATCACATCTAAGTACAATCAACTTTACCTCCACTGCCTTCTAGATTCCGAGCCTTGTTCTTAGAGAGGTTGGTCCGACCACTATGCCCAAGTCTCAGGTGATACCGTTTCAATCTATTTCTAAACATCATCTTTCATTACCTCTTTCATCTCCCTTATTGGCATTTTCTGCATTTCCTACTACTCTTTAGCAAAGAATCGCTTATCCACACCTATCCTCTACTCCCCGTCCCGTTTCCTCAAACCTCTTAAATCCAAATGTCAATGGGACCTTTAATCCTAAATATTTCCTTTGCACCATTGCACATGGTGGACGTCCACCACCATCTCCTTGACACCTGTGAGCCGTATGACCCAATGAACCCCACTATAGATTTCACCCAAACATCTAGATAATTGTTTTCCTACTAAGAAGAGAGCCACCCCTTCTCAGTGGTTGTGATGGTTCCTCCACTGCCTGTTCACTTCAAGCCATCATCCCACATAGACCCGTATGATGGCACAACCAATCAATAAAGGGTTTTCAAGTATCAATATTGTTGTCAGGTACTCTAGATGCTATAATGTGCAAAGTTTTCTCTATAACTGTCAAGAAGGCTGGTCTGCGATGTATCACATCTTTGTTACAGCAGTTGATCAATAATATTTGGTACTTGGTTGATGCATTTTCCATGTATTTTGCCACTAGTAGGGCAGCCTGAAGGACATTTGTCACTTTGGTGAACTTTTAGCAAGGGCGATAGGAAAGACTTAAAGAGTATTTGGCTCATTTCACTACATTGGCATTGGATATCTGGGATCTTAAAGAGGGAGTGCTTGTGCATCAAATGAGTACAGGCCTTTGATAAGGCCATTTCTCCCTTTCATTAGCCAAGTGGCCCACAGCTTCTCTCTCAAAGCTTTTAGCTCGATTAGAAAAATACATCAATGTCAAGGAAGTGGAACTCACTCTGCACCAGATTGAGTGAACACAGTCTGACAATGTGCCTTTTAGATCATGAACTTCAGACCGAGATAGAGACCCTTACGGGGCCAGTTTAACAAGTATGAATTGTTGAATGCAACAATCACCAGCATTGTACAAGATATCCGAGTGGAAGAATTAATGAAATTCCCTCTGTAGAAGCGATGCAAGTACCTCCCAATAGATAAGTCTAAATTTTACAAGTTTCGTCGAAACTATAAGCACCTCAGAGATGAATGCGTTACTTTGAAAGATGAAATTGAGATGCTTATAAGATATGATCATCTATCAAAATATAAGACATTTCATGCAAGGGGAAAAAGAGCATTCTCCACGGCTTGCCCAGCCAAACGGATGAAAAGCAAGTTGAAGTGGATTCCTCTACTCTGGGAACAATGGAGATGATTGTTGGTGGTTTTGCATAAGGAGAAGCTTCTAGCAATGCCAGGAAAAAGCACTTATGAGTGGTTATGGTAGTAGAGGGAAAAAAAAGGAAAAGGCATTATGATTCAATCTGTTTCATGGAGCAAGACTTTAGGGATATTGACAGAGATCATGATGATCCGATAGTGATTTTAGCTCTATTGCATAATTTCATTGTCAAGCATATGCTTGTCAATTAGGGAAGTTACGTTGATATTTTACACTTGCATTCTATGGATGCTTTGAATATTTCCAAAAACACATATAAACCTTACATAGATGTTTAGTTGGTTTCACAAGGAGAAAGTCCAAGTAGACGGAACTGCCACTTTAAGATTGATGTTGGGAACCTGGCCGTTGACAAAAAATTTGGACTTCATGCTCCTTGTGGTTGCTACCTTAAATAGTGCTTATAATGCCATTCTAGGGAGGTCGTCGTTGAACCAGGTGGTTGCTAGCATCTCCATCCTTCATTTGTTAATCAAATTTTTGATGGAAGGAGGCACTAGGAGGTATGTGCTGATCAATAGGTCACTCGAAAATGTTATATGGCAAGTTTGGCCAAGCTTCAAGAAAGCACTAGTACAACAAGACTAACACTTAGCTCGAAAGGCGAATGTCAAATGGTGGATTTTGCCTTATTAGACATTCAATAAAATAATTCTAGCCAATTGGAGCTAGGTTTAGATATGGAAGAAAGGATTTTCGAGGATAATAATGAGAGAATAGTGAAAATTAGGGTAGATTTGTAAAAGGTGAATCACGATTGATGATGGAACCACCACAAAGCTACATTAAAGTGTTTGCTATGGCATTGGCTGACATATTAGGAATTGATCCAAAGGTGGCTTGTCACAGGCTTTCAATTGACTCAAGTGTAAAACCTATTTAACAGAAGAAAAAGAAATCATGGGCCAGAGAGGAACAAAGTGATAAAAGATGGGGTAGATAAACTATTGAGTGTAAGGTTCATTAGGGAAGTTCCAGACATTACTTAATTGGCAAATGTGGTCTTAGTAAAGAAGGCATAAGAAAGATGGTGATTGTGTGTAGACTTTACTAATCTTAACAAAACTTGCCCCAAGGATTCATACCCACTCCTGAATGTTGATAAACTAGTAAACAGTGTTGTAGGCTTCGAGATTTTAAGTTTTAGAGATGCTTTTTTAGAGTATAGTCAATTGTAGATGCATCCCAAAGATGAGAGCAAAACGGCTTTCATCACTAATCAAAGAACATTTTACTACAGGGTCATGTCGTTTGGTCTAAAAAAATAGTAAGGTAACCTACCAAAGATTGATGGATAAGGTTTTTCCATATCAGATTGGAAAGAACCTGGAAGTCTATATAGATGACATGATTGTTAAGTCAAGAAATTCATAGCAACACTAGAAAGATTTGAAAGAAACCTTTGAGACTTTGAGAAAGTTTCATATGAGGTTAAACCCAAAAAAGTGTGCGTTTGAGGTAAGGTCTGGCAAATTCTTAAGGTTCATGATTATAGAGTGAGGTATTGAGGTTAACCTGCCTAGCCATAATCAACATAAGAAGCCCAACAACAATGAAAAAGGTACAAATGCTTAACAAAAGGATCGCAACCTTAACACACTTTATGTCCAAGTCAGCTGACAAATATAATCCTTTCTTTAAGTTGCTTAAAAATGTTGAAAATTTTGAATGGACTAATAATTGTGAACAAGCTTTCCAAAAGTTAAAAATGTATCTAGCTATACCACCTATACTTACTTGGCTAAAGCCAGGGGAATCATTGTTCATATACTTAATAGCGACAACAGAGGTAGTGAGTTCAGTCTTGTCCAGGAAATCGAGGAGGGATAGAAACCCATACACATTTTGAGTTATACATTGCATGGAAATAAAAAGAGGTATCAAAAGATAGAGAAATTAGCCTTCACTTTACTAATAATGTCTCAGACATTGAAGCCTTATTTTCAAAGCCATTAAGTTATTATTTAAACGGACGCTCCAATATGACAAGTTTTGCTAAAGCTTGACTTAATAGGATGATTGGTCACTTGTTTAGTAGAGTTTTCCAAATACGAACTCTTATATGAGGCAAGGAAGGCAGTTGAGGCACAGGTATTAGCAAACTTCATGGTTGAACTAGCAAACAGATGAGCCTAGGTTAGATAGTTTGACCTGGACACTGTATATGGATGGCTTATTAAATAGTAAAGGCAATGAAGCGGAGGTAATCTTGGAGGGATCTGTAGACTTAGTTTTAGAGCATTCGCTAAAATTTAACTTCAAAGTGATGAACAACCAAGTATAATATGAAGTGTTAATAGTAGGGCTGAAGTTAGCCAAGGAAGTTAAGGCGCGATCTCTGAAAATCTTGAGTGATTCTCAACTAGTAATTGTTTAGGTAAAAAGGGATTACGAAGTAAAGGAGCCAATGTTAGCAACATATGTAGGTGCAACTAAGGTTTTGTTGAAAGAGTTCAGGTTTGAGCTAGTAAGGACCCCAGGGAAGAGAATGAGCGTGTAGATGCATTGGCCAAGTTGGCTAGCTAAAGTAGCAGTAAATAACAGAATGGTAATCTAAAAGACCTTGCAAGCTCCTTATATAGATGAAGTGATGTGCATGGAACAAGGATTGCCTTGGTTAACTCGGATAGTAAGATTCTTGGAAGAAGGGTAGTTTCCAGAAAATAAAAGGGAAGCCCAAAAGGTCGAATGAAAAGTAGCACACTTTTTTATGGCAGGAGGGCAGTTGTATAAGAAGAGTTTATCCTTCCGTAATTACGGTGCTTTCAGCCAAGCGAAGCTAAATATGTTTTGAAGGAGATTCATGATGGCATTTGTGGGTCTCATATGGCAAGAATAGTAGTTGCACTAAAGGTCATTTTGTCGAGATATTCTTGGCCAAAAATGAAAAAAAAAAGCCTTGGAACTAGTACAAAGCTATGAAAAGTGCTAGAGGTTTGCAAAAGTTTAGAGGCAACCAGCTGTTGAACAAATGTCCATCTTCGCTCCTTAGCTGTTTGACCAATGGGGCATTAATTTGCTAGATCCTTTTCTAATAGCTCCTAGCTAGCTAAAATATATAGTGATGGCAGTCAATTACTTTACCAAATGGATAGAGGTAGAACCCCGTGCAACCAAAACCTTAAATAATATACAAAAATTCATTTGGAAAAATATCATATATAGTTAAAATTTCTGTAATTATAAGTTTCATTGTAAAAAGTTTGCTAACAGTGCCTTTCAAGTGTGGCCTCCCGACCACAATTATATCAGATAACAAAAAGCAGTTTGCTAGTGGTGACTTCCAAAATTTTTGTCAAAGGTATATTCCTTTTTTCACATCTTATGTGAAAGAACAAAGTCTCACATGCTTTGAATTAAAGGTTGGGAATTAAACATAGATTCATTTTTGTTGAACACCTTCGGTTGCATTAGCAAGCTAAGCTAGCAAATAGAATGATTCTGGAAGGACTGTGCAATAGGTTGGACAAAGCAAAGAGGAGATGAGTTGAAGAATTACCAAGTGTTCTATGGTCATGCAGAAACATTGTGCACTCAGCTACTAGTGAAACTCCTTTCAGGCTCACTTATGAAAGTGAAGCTATGCTTCCAATTGAATTAGGGCAATGTTCTGAAAGGAGGGAGCAGTACAAGCTGTAGAAAAATGAAGAGAGAAAGAAGGAAGAACTAGATATTTTGATTGAAGTAAGAGAAGTAGCTCAATTACGGAATGAATGCTATAAAGCAAAGATTATCGAAATTGCAAACAAAAAAGTAAAGAGCAAAACCTATATAAAAGGAGACATGGTCCTGCAAAGGATAGATGGCATGTGAAAAGTACAAAATAAAGGAAAGGTAGCCATCACATGAGAAGGATCATTCAAAGTGCAAGAGAGCCTCTTCAATGGTGCCTACTGCCTAGAAACCATATAAGGGAAACCTTTCTGTGAACATTAAATGTCATATTTGAAATAATATCATGTACAAGTTTAGCTGCCTAAATGATATTTAATATATCTAACCCCTAGTCTTTTGCCTCGAATAGGAAAAGAAAAAGAAAAATGACACAACAACCAATTTAAGTTAAATACAAGTGCTCAATGCTTCAAAGCACGTAAGAAAGGCCCTGGCACTCCAAGTTAGTTAAGAAAGGTAGACATCCATTTTGTGAAAGACGCTTTGTTAAAAAGCGGTAAAAAAGGGCAAGCATGAAGTCAATCGACTACATTTCTATAAAATATCAAAAAAGAAGAAGTGTCATAGTGACAAACTTGCTCATCTTCAAGGACAAGCTCAAAGACAACACCCTTGAAAAACTCTTCCAAAATATGGATTTTCTCTAGCTCCCAGATTACATCCAGATCTCACAATTCATCTGAAGCAACTATAGACCTCATGTCAAGGTGCATGTCCTTAAGATTATCTGGGGTGGCATCTATAAGGTAAGCCCATTTGTTTCCTTGCTTGTCGCAAGACCAGTCAACATCGATTGAAGTGGAAGAGCAAAGTTATAGATGATCTTTTAAAAGGAGTATTCACTGAGGTCTGAAGAGGAGTCAAAGTCTGATGACAAGTCAATGGGGTCATATGGTCTACCAGACATGAAAGGGAAAAACATAATAACAAAGCCCACTTTCAAAAGAAAACAAAAGAAAAAGTGATTAAGAAAGGCAAAATAAACAGGAAAGGCGATTGAGTGCGAAGGGCCGAATGAAAAATTAAGTCCTATAGGAAGAAATTTCAAAAAAGAAGGGTAGAAGCACTGGTTTCTCTAGTGCAACCTAAGTTAAGGGACAAATACAACAAAACACAAACACCAAGTAGAAGTGCAGGAGGTGAATTGTCGTATTCAGGACGTTTACAAAAGAAAAATATAGAAAACTAAAGTGCAATAATGTAAAAGAAGTAGAAAAGGGGGAAATCACTTGTAAAGGTGTAGAAACGCAATAGGAAGTGGCAAAAATGGCTGGAGGAACCTCTAGAGTCTGAGGCTAAAACAGGGTAGGAGCAAAGTAGCAATGGCAAGCCAGTGGGAAAGTGGTGAGCAAAAGTGCAAAAGAAAGAAGGCATTAAATGTTTGCAACTTGTTTTTATAGAGGAACAGGCACAAATCCAATGGCTAGAGACGATCAAAATTAATGGCCTAAATGGTGATCTGTGTCACCGACATGACTATTACGAGTCACAAGACTTCTTAAGGCAATTAACCATAATTATTGGCATTAAGACCATTATGGCAGGTGCAATATAGGTGACAGCTAGCATAGGAACATGGAAGGACATTTGGTAAAGCCAAGTGCCTAACCCCCAAGCGAGAAAGGGAGTAAATGATACAGCCTAATTTCAATAGTCCCTGGTTGATCAACTAAAGTTTGGTAAAGTTGGTATGGCCTAAAATGCCCCAGTCGATCAACTATTCTCGTAGTCAAATGACTTAGAACACATTAAAGAAGAATTATATGAACCAACCGTCTCAACAGACTGATGACAAAAAAATGTGATCAAGCTGGTATAAAGAACGTGATAGCACCAACTGCCTAGCGAGATCTACAAGTATCTCCAATGTGCTAAAAACATGTGATCACATGCCATTCGCTAAGTGACACACCAATTAGTGCACTCAACACCTATATATACCACTTGATAATCATTCTTTAAGGTAGCTTGTTTTGCATTACTTGAAACTCTATACAAGTACTGACTTAGCTATTGGAGTGTGCTCGGTAAACTACTTTAGCCGTATATGACTAACTTTCTATGCATGCAAGTTCTCATCTCTCTAAACCTTTTCTCACTGTTTAGCTTTAGCATCTTGTGGAGTTTTGTTGATAGTGAAATCTGGTCAACAGGAAAAGTTTAGTGAATCCCCGAATTGCAGATGGTGAGCGTGTAAGGAAGAGGGTGAGAGGGAGGAAGAATAGAGGACACCAAAAGCTTTTTGACATGGTTTGGCTAAAGTCAGTATGACCCCTATGTCCATGGTGGTTATATTTACTCTTATGTGATTATTTCTCTATATAATTTAACAAAGTTTCAATACATGTGTTCTCCCACTATTTTGGCAGAGTTTTTGCAATTCAAACTTCTTACAATAATTTTCCCTTATTTGTAGAGGTAGGGGTTACAAGGGTAATTTAACAATTTGTAAAACTATCTTTTTCATTGTATCAGGTAATAAATACTAGGAAACTTATAGTCGATTTGTTAAAGGCTGAGCTGTTGGTCTTAAGGGCTGATCTGTCGGTTAAAAGTATGTGCATTTGGCTATTGACTAGACTTTGGTGTTTTATACCCATGCTTGAGACTGTTGAGCTCGTGTTGGGCAACCTGTTGGTTATGCAAGTTAGTCCTATTCTCTGGTCCAACCAAAATGAGCCTTCTAGGAGATGGCTGGGGTGGTATGGTTCGATTAGTGAGCTAGAGCTCATCTTTATCAAGCTTGAGCTACTACTTTTGACCTTGTCCTGTGAACTGTGCTCGTGGTTGGTGATATTATGCCTTTGTTAAGCGATCTTGATTTTTGGATGATCTAGGCCTTTTCTACTTGGACTTGTCTCTTATTGGGCTTTTGCCAATCCATTTTGTATTGCTCCAAAAATACCCACAACATTAGATCCTAACTTTCAATTCACTCTACAGATTGGGAGTTGCAGTTTGCTGGTAGAGTCTTCGCTTATAGCCTGTAGTGTTGTTAAAGTCTTCACTTACAGTCTACCATGTTGTCATTTCAAACTTCTTGTCTTACTGCTTCATCTAGATATACATTCAATATGCATTTTTTATAGCCATTGGCATGGCAACCTTGCTTTTCGTTAAACCGTTTGATCAAGAACAGCTGTACAATCTTTGGATTCTTCATTGAAGCTAGACTAGTCTATATAAGGTGTGAGAAACCTTCTTTCTTTTTCACAGAATGACTTGATAGGTGCATTGGCAAAGCCCATCATGTTTATGATGATCTGGGTCTTTAGTGAAGTGTTACAAAGTGTATATGGCCTGTTACAATAATTCCTCTCTGAGGGTCCTGGGAAGTTTTGTTATAGGAAGCTCCCATGGATGATTCCTCTCTAAGGATCCTAGGAAGTTTGTTACCTTTCTCCATATCCTCCTATTGGTCATGTTAAATTATGCAACTCTTTCACCCTTGTTCTTTGGCCTCTTTACATGGTAAGTTAAGCCTTGGGGGCATTCAAGTTGGGGAAGAAGCTCTTAGCTTGGAAGGAGGATGAGGAAGAGTTGGAGCAATTTGGCTTGTTCATTAACCATCCACCTTGTTAGAATTCAGCTTTTCCTCTTAGGATATGTTAGCTGTAGGTTTACTTTGATTTGTACTCTTAAATCTCTATGTAAACTTACCTCGTTGAAGGAGGTTTTTAATGAAACTTTGTATAATATTCTTGTCTTTTCCAAGCACGTCATATTGGTCATTTAGTGGGTTACAGCTGGTAACATGAATGAGTTCCTGCAAACCACAACTTGATAAGTGTTAGATAAAATGAATGCCTAATAGGTGATAACAAAATATTTTAATCATTTAATTGTCCTCTCACTAAGCTTCTTAGGGTCTAAACTAATTTATTTGAGCTGTGATTATT
>JANHAO010023548.1:0-11864 GCA_026873985.1 Saraca asoca
CTATCTTTTGTTTGTTGTGGTTTGTAAAAACCTTAACATATTGTTTCTTGCAGGTCCTACAATGTATTACAAAGTAGTCCCATCATAGTGAAGTTGATTCCAGCTGTTGGCATCATCATTTTTGCGATATGGGGTGTTGGTCCATTAATGCGTCAGACAAGAAACCTGTTTTTTAACGTGTGTTGCCATTATTCTAACTTTTTTCATCTTTGATTTATATTTCCATTTATTACCTAATATGGAACATTTTTCTGCAGAGGACAGATAGCAGTTGGAAGAAAAGTAGGACACACTATGTAGTAACGTCTTATCTTCAGCCATTACTGTTGTGGTGTGGAGCTATACTAATGTGCAGGTTTCATCTATATGGCATTATAACTTTTACACATCATATCTCTTTTTAATGAACCTAAACTTCATAAACTCAATTTGTTACACTAATTGCAGAGCACTAGATCCTGTATTTCTACCTACAGAAGCTGGCCAAGTTGTTAAGGAAAGGCTCTTGAATTTTGTACGATCATTGTCAACTGTACTTGCTTTCGCCTATTGTTTATCTAGGTATGTCTCTTTCCTTGTCTTCTTCATGATCTTCTGAAGCTGCTGCACGATTTGGTCATTTGAGTTAATGATGTAACTAATCACTTGTAGTTGAAGTAATCAACATTTCAGTTCTTTATGCTTTTCTTCCATTTCTAGGAGAAACCATCTTCCATTCTACTCTAATGAAAAAATTTAATACCTTGTATTTGCTGTCTTGCCTTTTCATTATTGTATTATTGGACAGTTCAGTTATAAATTTTTTATGTTATTTTGTAGCCAGCTCTACTCTTCAATCTGATATAGGTTTCCAAGTTACACTGTTACAGTGCCTAATAAGAGGTGCTCTGTAGAACTAAACATAATCTGATATTTTAATGCAGTGTGATTCAACAAGCACAGAAATTCTTTGTGGACAGCACTGACACCAGTGAGACAAGAAATGTATGTATCTTTGCTTTATGAAAAGGCAACTAGATTTATTGTACTTCAAAGATATTTAGTAAACTATCAACTGAGTTTTCAGTTTGTGTTTTTGAGCAACTCTTAAGAGTTAATCGCTACTGTAACTTTCTGCTAAAGCATGGCATCGCAATCATTTAACAATCAGCTGGTCATAAGCCACCTGATCTTTCAGCTCAGGTGACTGGGATGAGTGGAGGTTTGGGTAGACTTGATTACCATAACATCAAAATGTGTAAATCTGGGAGCACATGAATATCATAGGTCATCTTTTGCTATATTTATGAGCAAGCAGAACTCATTACTTCCATGTATGTGGTAGATGTATATATTTTTGAAAAAACTAGTAGCATCACAAACTGTCACTTATTGAAGATGACGTCTGTAAAACCCAAGTTTGGTGTATTGATCTTTTACTGAATTGCTAGTTGTGATTCAATTCCAGTTATAACCAGTTGTATACTTTTGTCAGATGGGATTCCAATTCGCAGGTAAAGCTGTTTATTCTGCTGTATGGGTTGCTGCCTTTTCATTGTTTATGGAATTGCTGGGTTTCTCTACCCAGAAATGGGTTACAGCAGGAGGTCTTGGGACAGTTTTGCTGACTCTTGCTGGTCGTGAGGTGTGGGATTTGTTATTGCTTCACTGCTACAAATTGGCCCAACTTCCCTCACATTTTAGTGACAACAATAATGCTGTGGCATATATTGACCTCAAGTATTTTGTCTTCAGATATTTACAAACTTCCTTTCAAGTGCAATGATTCATGCGACTCGACCTTTTGTGGTAAATGAATGGATTCAAACGAAGATTGAAGGATATGAAGTTTCTGGTACTGTGGAGGTGAGTCTCAGGATGTCAAATTTCCTCCATTTTATTGCTAAATGCAGGAGTTACATACTACATATATGCCATATAAATTTCATGTAATATTTAAGAATATGGATCCCCTCGTGAATTTAGGAGAGAGAAAGATACAAAAATCTCTTTTGTATTGAAATGTTGGGTCTCAAAAAACCTGTTGGCCTTAGAATAGGAGATTGTGTCTTATACTCTCTGAAATTGAAGGAAATTGACAAGGTGAAAAATTAAGGGGATCCAGATCCAATATTTAAAGAGATAGACAAAAAAAAAAAAAGAAAATGTAAATAATAGATGTGCTTCTGGGGCCCCTTTGAAAATTCTCTTCTGAGTTTTGATGTTTTTTCAATGTGCAGCATGTTGGCTGGTGGTCACCAACAATTATCAGAGGTGAAGACCGTGAAGCCATTCACATTCCAAACCACAAGTTTACAGTTAATGTTGTGCGAAATCTCAGTCAGAAAACACATTGGCGGATCAAAACCCACCTAGCGATCAGTCATTTGGATGCTAAAAAGATTAATGTGAGGATTATTTTCACTGTTTTTATTCAGTTATATTTTCTCTACCATTGAGTATCTTAAGACAATTCTTATGTGACAAGTGGTATATTGCTTTGGTAGAACATTGTTGCTGACATGCGGAAAGTCTTGGCCAAAAATCCTCAAGTTGAGCAGCAGAGGTTACACCGGAGAGTGTTTCTAGACAACATAAAACCTGAAAATCAGGCTCTTCTTGTTAGTGTGTAAACTTATTACATACTGTTGCCCTTATTATATGTTCTGCTGTATGGCTGTAGAATTATATATATGTAATTTTTTTTTCTAAAATTTCACAGATCCTGGTGTCTTGTTTTGTCAAAACCTCGCATCATGAAGAGTATTTGTGTGTTAAGGTAAGGATGATCCTTTTTTCATCATGGATATACCATGTTGTACGGTATAATATGGCATGCTTTGCTTCTGAAGTTACATTTCATATAACCTGACCTCATGAGGTTCTACATGCTGCTATCCACTATTAATAAACTATCAAATTAAACAAAGCTCTCCCTTAAGTTTGGTGATTGCTGATTTCTTTATAATTTTTCCAAATAAAAAGGTCATGTATGGTTAGGTGACAACTGATAAGCCTCCCATTTGTCCCATCATGTTGAGCCTTTCTTGCCTTATCTATTTGTCAATTCTATCAAGGTTATGTTCTTGTGAGTGGGCTTTCTCTTTTTTTTTTTACTTAGTAATAGATTCAAATTTTCTTGGATGATTGGAAGGTTTTATGAGGGCACTTGCTATCATGATTTAGATGAATTTATTTAGCAATATTATTTATCAGTGATTTTTTTTCTAGAAAATTGCTTGTGGCATATGAGAATTTATCTCCTGATGTATTTATTTAGTTTATAAACATTTCATTAAACTTTTTGTTGGTCTATGGAATATCATCTTCTTCAAGTACATTGCTCAAGCATTGAGCTGATTTCCAATCCATTTGCTTTGAAAAACAGGAAACTATACTATTGGATCTTCTTAGAGTTATTGGCCATCATCGGGCTAGACTTGCAACACCAGTCCGTACGCTGCAGAAAATGTACAGTGATGCTGACTTGGACAACATACCATTTGCAGATTCTGTGTATAACACTGGACCAGTACCTAGACGTCCATTATTAATGATTGAACCAGCTTACAAAATCAATGCAGATGATAGAACAAAATCCCGATCAGCACGCACATCTGGTGAGCGGGATAGCAAGACTACTGTGAGGACAAAACTTGAAACTCCCGACTTGAAGACAGATGCCAAGGTTGTGACATCTGATAACGATGGGAACACCAAGTCTGCTATGACATCCATACCTGACCCTGAAGTGAGTAAAAACGGGCCACAGAAGTCAAATTCCAAAACTATTTTGAAGGAGAAATTGGAGGCTTCAGACATGTCTGCTTCCAACTCCAACGCAAATGGATCAGTATTAGATAATTCAACCCAGAAGATCCTTAATGGCAAACAGTCCAAGGTTCAGACGGTTAAGGACTTGAAGCAGAACGACTCGGACAATATTTCGTCATTATCAAGCAATGCTGACAAAGCGGGCGGACTTCCTGTTAATATGCAATCAAGACAGCAAGATGACAAGAAACCAGTTGCACAGCCTCCTACATCGAGGCCTGTTCTTGAAGATAATATAGTACTTGGTGTTGCGTTGGGGGGATCAAAGAAAACTCTTACTATTGAGGGAATAGAGCCTGCTACCAGTCGAGAGGCGAAGGAAATGGCTGCATGTCAAGGTGGAAATGGATCTCCAAAAGCTGAGGATAGGAAAGATAAGCGAGTTTAGCAATTTGGTTGTTTCGGGGAGCATAGTTCTTGCTCCTGTACATTGTTAACATCAAGAGAGTGTATATATACTCGCTGCGTCAGTCTCGTGTTCTTACAAGGGTCTGAGGCATTCTAGCATTCATAAAGATAGATTCTGAGATCACAATTTGTTCTTAACAAAGGTCTGCCATGTTACTATGTGGATGATATTATGTTGCCAGCTTGCTATCGTGTCTAATGGGAGATTGATTTAGATCCGACAACTTGGAAAACACGTTATATAATATCAAATATTGCTCCGGCTAAGAATGCTGTCACTATAACATAATAGGATTCTCAACACAATACATCCATCCCACAATACAACCCTGGAGCACTCTCATCGAGAACATCACAACAAACCCCATATAAATAATGAGAATGGCCAACGCCTTTTATTAACAAGTTACAAAAGGTCACAAATAATAGGATACTGGATACTCAACCTATAAAAATGCAGAGGCTACATCATCCCTGGACAATCTACCAAGTATATTATTTATTATTATTATTATTATTATTATTAAGCTTGGCACATGCAATCAGGAGCAGGATATGTGTATATGGATTTCTTTGGCTTTCTCAACTTCAGTTGCCCTTGTCTATTGCGGTGTCCTTCAACCACTGCTTCCTGGAACTCTGACCAACTCATGCTTTTATTCAGAAAGAGTTGGCCCATTAATGCCATGTTTGGTCTTATGGTCTTCATGTTCGAATAAGTTCGGTGTCCGACCTATCAAAATTAAAACAATAATTATGAGCTAAAAACTTCAGATGCAACCTATAGACATCTTCAGCACGTTACAAATATCTTATCCGGTCATCTACAAGTTCAAGAAAGTGTACAGAAACACTGCCAGTATCAATTTTAGTGAAAAATGATAAATGCACTCATGTGAACAGTTGGTAGAATCTGTACATGCGGGGCCAATCAAGTGGTGGGGATCAGTTTAAATTTAGATTTTGCCAAATGCACAGTGAGTGACAGTTTATGAAAGAATGAGTGAGTTCTATCATCTTGCAATTCAACAACCTCGTTTGTTTATTGTAATAATGTGTAGATATTAAAATCATCAACAACCGAAACATCTAACTTTGAGACAAAGTCAAAAGTTTCATAAAGACAGTGAAAAAGATGACACCAACCCATTAGCTGGACCGTTTTTAATATAGGTTCTTTTGTGTAACTTTAAGTGATCTATCCCTTATTTCCAGGAAGTTAGATTTTCCTCGTGTCCATGGACATTTCATGAAACTTAAAAATCTAATGGATCCAACATGAAATAAATGGGCTGCCTCATTATAATTATTTTAGACAAGGAAGGTGAGGAGAAAATCATAGCATTTTTTCATTCTTAAAGCCACTGAAGAGATCTTATTTAATAAAGTAACAAGCAGTACTCACCAGTGCATTGTGCATATTCCCCGGGGAAGCAGAGACGAAGATGTCACTATGCAAGCCAACATAGTAATCAACTGCAGCTAACAGAGAAGCTTTCCCCTTAATCTGCGATCGTTCATCAGAAGAAGCAAGGCTCTTTTTTTCTTTCATCAGTGGAAATAATTCCCTCAAAGTTGAAAGCCTTGCTTCCCCACCATATACCTGGGAAGATAATTACTCCACTTAAAAAACCAACATAACAGAAGTATTCCACTTTCTAATATCAGAGAGCTGCTAGCCCAACTCAAATGCGTGAGTCCCTACTGTGTGTGTCAAATTAAAGATAAACCTTGTGAGAAGCAAGATATAAACGAGTGCTGTTGTCAAATCCCAATGCGGCCAGCAGCAATCCAATCTCTTCAGGAGTCATTGGGCAACGACCCTGACTCCTCAATTCTTCATCAGTGAATTGGGAATTAAGGACCCTTCCCTGCCATATGACCTGCCTATACTTGGCAAGTGCCAACTTTTCAGCTTTCCCTCCACCAAAGTCACACGCTGAATGGGCTGCCATATCCTGCCAAAAAAAAAGCCAAAAAGCTTTATAAACTTAAACTCTAAATTTAAAGATCAACACACATACTGAGTGAATGTTACACAAAATAAAGGGATTGAAGGAATAATGGAGCAAATCCTCCAACAACCCACTATAGCTTTCCATGCAGAGTAGAAGGAACAGATGGATCCACAGGAAACAGTTACCAAGAATCTCTTTTCTCTTATAAGGGTGAGGGGCAAACACACCAAAAGAAAGAGAATTTAGAAAGAAATTAATTTATAAAAATTGCATGCTCACATACACACAATCACTTATCAGGTCAGTACCTTATCAAACCGAAGGTGCAGGACAACAAATTTTCCAGCCTGTTCCCTATCACCTGAACCAACGGTCTTTTGCAGGTAGTTGGTGCCCATTTCTTCAAATGTGCCTCGAGGATCGCGAAGACGGCTGACAAGAGCATCTCCAAGTGTTCTGATATGAGGAACAAAGGCTAATGCTTGAAAGTTGACTTT
This sequence comes from Saraca asoca, assembly GCA_026873985.1. Classification (NCBI taxonomy): domain Eukaryota; kingdom Viridiplantae; phylum Streptophyta; class Magnoliopsida; order Fabales; family Fabaceae; genus Saraca; species Saraca asoca. The sequence goes on from JANHAO010023548.1 coordinate 6,677, forward strand.
GCATCGGAGCAGTTGGATTTCCATGGGCAAGTTGTCAAAAGTCAGACGGTGAGAAAATGGAGAAATTGCAGCAACGCCATAACTGGAAATTGAAATTATACCAGGATAATAGAAGTTCAAAGTTTAGAGAGACAGTGGTATAGTGACATCAGCTTATGTACTCATTAAACTAAGTCATATACTCATCAAATTTTAAAAGTACACGAGATGAAAAGCTATAGGTAACTAACTAAGAAACACCAATCATTAAAATATAGTTCAACTGAGGTTCTCAATTAGGCGATTTTACATAGCAAATGCGAAAATGCCTATAATCATGCATGAGAATGTCCAGCCTAATCTTAATACTCAAACAATGGACAAAATACCTATTCAATTCATTCATTCAGGTGGCTACCAACCTTGTAAGGACAGGCAGAACATTTTCTAGATACCACTTGGCTGATGCACGAACAGGCGCAGCCTTGATTCTATTATCTCGAATAGCAGTGGCGTAGTACTCCCTTGTGCTCCATGAATACTCTTCAGGCAGCTCTTTAACTACAGAGATATCATCTTTTAATACATCAATGAAGTGATCTACATCGAAAATATCCTCAAACGAGCTGCACAGAAACATGCATGCTCAGAATATTACATCACTCAAAAATTCATTAAATAGAGAGAAATAAGAAAATAAAAAATCCAAGAAGGCTCCTGCAGGTACCTTGAATCTTTCCATACAGGATTCACTTCAAAATATGGGATCACAAGAGTTGCATTCAGTATTTTTGCAACAGCAACTGCATCACATATCTAAACAAAGCAGATAAAAACTAAGCACAAATCAGACATGCTTCACAGATACACATAACTGATATTTTAATCTGATTAATTTACTTCAAATACATACCCCCATTCTTTGCTGGTTCAACCCTCCATCAAGAAATACCTGGATGTATCCCTCAGATTTCTTTGGTAATGCTGCTCACATTCATATTCAAGCAACATAAACATTCACAGCAACACAATGAAAACTTGGATAAGTACTGAAGTGTCCCAAAGAAATAGCACAAGATAAATTAAATCTAATAAATTGCACTCACATGCGACATTTTTAGATTCAGCACAAGTTTTAAATCCTTGGTTTTCAAGAGGCGCCCAAAGATCAGAAAGTTGTGATGGTGACTACACAAGGAGAAAAAAATATGATATATTGATAAAACATATAAAAAGAACAAAACTTGCTAAGGACAAGTCAGCATATAATTTGAAGATGTATTTGCAGCTCATGAACTCTTACAGTTTCTCGTTCTAAGGCGCTCTTGAGAAGACGGGAATGTCTGGGTTTTATAATATTCCATTCCTACATAAGCAAGTTTGAAGTTATAGGGCACTGGAAGTATCAAAAAATGAAAAAAAACACACAAACAAACAAAAACAAAATCTCATGCCATGCGCAGTTCCTAAAGAAAAAGAACGAAAATGATTATGTAATGAAGTTTGTCTCACTTCGATAAAAATTTTTAAGTTTCAAGCTATAAGGCACTGGAAGCGTCCAGCAAAATCACAAAAACAAAACACTCACGCCATACGCAGGTACCAAAGAAAAAGAATGAAAATGATGATGTGATGAAATTTGTCTCATTTCTATGAGTTTGCAGCAAACCTCTTAAATTCAAAGCCTGCAAATGCAGATGAGAATAATGCATACAATTAATTTCAACCTCTTGGCAACTTCATTGTGAACCAAGCTTCCCTACCAAATTAATAGTAATAAAGTTCTTGGTTGACATGATAATTGACTAAAATCCTCCTCAACTATACAATAATCCGTGACTTCAGGATAATAGTTGTTCAATACGGAACAAAAAGACTAACAAATTTAACATAGCAAAATATTCAAAAATAAAATAAAATTAAAAACGTAGCAAATCCAGATTTCCCACATTAAACAAACAAAGAAAAACAAAGCCTTTCTTCTAGGGATTATTTTTTGAAGGCATTCTCGGCCATAAATTTATAGATGATATTTTACTGGAACAAAACTAAATGAAAAATCAATTAATTTCCTCCATTTTTATTTTCTCGAATTTTAACACCCAAAATATCCCCACTTAGACCATGCTAACTTAGTATTTACTGTCCCCTAAAACATATGATCCACAGCTAAAGTCCATACTTTCATCTTCTTTGTAACTACTAAAACTAGTCTAAAAAAGGGGGGGGGGGGGAGAAAAATTTAAAGATGGTCAAAATTCAATTTCCAATATAAAACGTTCATTAATCAGTTCAGAAGATATCCTAGAAAAAAAAAAAAACGTCATAAAAATCCAGCAGAAACCAGTAAGTTTCTAGCCAAAAAAAAAAGCAAAGAAAAAAGAGCTACATAAAGCTGAGCTGTCCAAAAAAATAAACATAAATATTCAGGAAAATAAGAAGAAAAAAGCCTGCCTGAAATATGTAACCATTCCACCAAGAATAGAAGTTGAAATTCGACCTATGAAGATGGAAACAAAAACAGAGGAAACATACTGGGTTCAAAGAAGAAGAGGCGTGGGCTAATGGAGCCAACAAGCTCAGTAACAACACTGGAAAAATCATCAGTAAAAGAGCAGCAAATGCTCCTCCTCGGTGAAGCTGGTAGTGATTATTCTGCTGCTTGAAGTCCATCAGCAGCAGCAACAGAATCTCAGAGCTCAACCTTAGATCTAGAAAGCGACACCGACAACCTTAGCAAAATCCAGCAGCGAGTGAGACTAATGAGGGAGAAGAAGAGAGAAGAAAGCAAACCCCCCCTAGCGTAAATAATCTCTCTTTCTTTCTCCTTCGGGGTTTGTGAAATCAGCGTTTGTGTAAGAGAGAGAGACAGAGGGAGAGAGCTGGAAAGCAAAGAGAGAAAGAGTAAAAGCAGGTCACATGGACACCTGGCCAACCCTTCACCGAATTAAATAATGGGGTCTGCGTCTTGTTGAAGGGGACCCAAGTGAGATAAAGGAACAAAAATCGAATTTTTATGTTAAAAGAATGGAATTTGATCACGGAGTGAGAAAAGCAAAATCACAAGCTCACAGGGCTCACAGGTGTAGTGTTAGTGCATGCTCCATTCGATGATTCTGTATTTCTGCGTTAGATTGATTAGAGAGAGAGAGTTGTGTTTTTTTATTGAAGCCTTTTGTGATCACTGATCACCGACACCACAGTGAATTTGTTGGTGACACGGGTTTGCCTTTGGATGGGAAGATTGGTCCTTCGTTGTCCCTACTAAGGAATCTACTATCATCACTCTGTGCAATCACTGAGAGCCTCCCTTTCTTTCTCTTGTTGTATTTTTTTTTTTCACAGTCATCATGATTGATGTATTATAAAAGTAAAAATTGAAAATAATTTGCTGGATTTTAAGAAATCAAACGTGCAGCATGACCCCGAGAGAGAGAGAGAGACGTGAAGCATGACCCAGAGAGAGAGAGAGAGAGAGATGTTGCTAGATTTGGTCAACGCGGTTCAAATCTACATGCATTCTACAATTATATTTGGTATTATTTTAGTTTTTTAAATTTGAAATATTATATATGCATTAATTGATCCCTTCATCTATAAAAAAGTTATTTAAAATCTTATATTTTTTACAATTTTGTGATAAATTATTTTATTTTGGATGAGTCACTAGATCAATCATTCTAACATTTATGATTTATTTAATTAACTGATGAAGTAACAACCTATTGCTGTTCTATTAGTGAAACTTTTTTAGTTGTATTACTTTATTAACACGAAACACAACAGGGATATTGATTTAATTTATATTATATTATATTTTAATACGATAAAAGTACATGAAATAGTACAAGTATACATAGTATTTTTTTCTTGATTCATTGATTGCGTCAAATTTATGTTTTTAATAATAATTATGTCTATTTAATTTTGAAAATAGAAAATATGACTAACATGCATGTAAGATACTTTCTGAATTGAAGATTTATAATTTATGTATATCAGATCTGCTTATATTCCTTTTCTAAAAAATACTAGTACTTATTAAGTTATTATTGAAAGGAAAGATTCATAATCTGGTTGCAACAGAAGATATTATTAATTTGGATTTTTTTACTCATTATTCTTCATTTTCTAATAATTTAACCATGATACATATGTTGCTTGATTTGGTCGAATTGCTATAAAACTGTTGAGTGTGAAAGAGAAAATTGCCATTTTGGAGGTATTTTTAGTCAAATGGTTTGCTGGTGGCATCAAGGAACAAGGATACTCTTTACTTGAATTTTTACTCATTATTTTTCATTTTATTCTTATGATTTAACAATACCCTAGAATAGATATTTCTTATTTTAGTCACTTTGTTGCATGCAATAATGTTTTTCAAATTGGATTTTTTCTTTTGCTTATTATTATTATTTTTTGTTATTGTGATTCAATAATGGTCTTAAAGTCCAATTTCAATGATATTTAAAGATAAAATTAAAATTTATTATTAAAATTATAAATTACTTATAAAACGATTCATAAATTAAAAAAATAATTGTATTAATTTTTAAATAATATTTCATTTATATAATATTATCCTTTATTATTTATAATTTCATTCTTAAATAATACGATGAAGGGATAAAATTATATAGATAGAGGATAATTGTGATCATTTTAATAATTAAATGATTATTTTAGTAATATTTTATAATTTTAAAGATAAAATTAATAATTTTATCATATTTATATAATAAAAAAAAGGGAAAAAATTCAGAGGGAATTGATTGCATTAAAATTTTCCACAAACACTTTTCTCTTGCATGAACAAGGCATTATATTTTTAGAAATGAATGCTCATATTGGTTAACCAATCTGATTAATTGATCCAAAAATTGTCAACAAAATTGTTGGGTATATTAATATATAATGGGCAATTTATGGTTTACCAAAAATTTGGCAATTTATGGGTCCATAATCTTATTGGTTAGGAAAGATATAATTGTTAGCCTGGCACTTTTTAGCCCTTTGGTTATGAGTTGACCTTCTGGTTTTAACACCATTTTAGCTTAGTAGTTAAAGGATCCATTATTTCAGAACTTTAATAAAGTTCGTAAGCATTGTTTCTTTTGGCATCTTTTGTAAAATTAAATTCGAATAAATATGCATGAAATTAGAATACTGAATAAAGGTGATAGTAGATCTGACCTGTAGAAGCCATCCT
>JANHAO010023549.1:0-11872 GCA_026873985.1 Saraca asoca
TTTCAGAAATCTTACATATAAGGGTCTATATACACTAAAATTGAAATCTCACTACACGGTTACTAGAAAATAAATCTTTTGTTCTGCGAGTCCTCACCCGGGTCCAAAGTGTCTATATCCAGCTCGGTAGGAGTTGAGATGCCACCAATAAGCCTATAGGAGCTCTTGACCAAAATACACTACACAAGAGTTTCCAACAAGATATCTTAAAAAATCGACTGTAGAGTTACTAGAAAATAAATTTGATAATATAGGATTACTCACTAGGTCCAGAAGAGGCCACCCTCAGCTTGTCGCCGGCCGGAGTGTCACCGGTGACCCAAAACCCAAGCTGGCCGAACCAGCCCAGAAAAGGAAGCAAGAACGTTCAAGCTGGAAAAAGGGAGGATGACGACGGTGGCCATGGCTTTGCCGTGCGTTCAAACTCGTGGAGGGAAGAGGTGGACAGTGGCTGAGCTCTATCGTGCACTGTCATACTGGCTTCAACTGAAGGAGCCATGACCATGGAGGATAACCTCTTGCTGCACGACGTCGGAAGAGAAAGGGAAGACCCACGACGGCCAAACTCGAGTTCGCTAGAGATGGAGGCACGGGAAGTGAGGAGAGGGCCGGTGGGAGAAGAAGAAAGAAGAAGAAGAAGAAAGGAGAAGGTGGTTAGCTTCTTAATAAAAATCAGCCCTTTTTTTTTGCCCCAAAACTTTAAGCTATTTCGAAAATTTTCCCACCTGATTTTGGAGTTTTTCACTTTAGTCCCTAAGATTCTTTCAGTTTAATCCTTTTCCATTTTTAATTTTTATTTTCAATTTCCCTTTTTATTTTCTTATTTTTCCAGGTATTACAATTCTTTTAAAAAATTCATAATTACTATTGACAAGAGTGAAATTATCATTCACCAATTTTCTAATTTTGACATTGTTGATCTTATTAACACCACTTTATCATCATTTTTTTTTAATAATATGAAGGATAGGAAAAATAATATTAAGTTTCAAACTTTAATTTTCAAATAAAAGCATTTGAAAATTAATCAACAACACATTTCCATACTAAAATCAAGATATTATAAAACTTTTAAAACTTATCTCAAATTGCTTGTGAGCGTTTGAACACATGAACTCCATCCTCTTTCAAAACATTTTACTTCTAACTTCATTAGTGCTAAAATATTTCTTTAAGGTTATTGAGGAATTAGGGATAGGAGTTAGAACTTTTGAGGCATGAAGAACACTTTCCTTGAGAGAATTTTGCCTCCATTTATTATTTAAGTTGGCTTTGAAGTAATAGGTGAATTCTTCTCCCATGATACAACAAAAATTTGAAAAACTACAGAAAGCAAATTGAAGTTTTTCATATATTTCTCCTTGAAGCAATATTTGTAATGGTTGCAAATATTTGAGAGAAATAGCTAAGAAAAAAATTTGATAGATGTATATGTCCATTTGATAAGTCTAAAATTTTGAAATATTTATAGAATTTGAAAAGTTTCATCCATCAGGCACAACTCTATAATTTGACAAAATATAATATTTAATTTTTAAAAGACATAACTTTACATTTCAAAACATATAACTTTACATTTCAAAAGTCACATTTCTTTTCAAAAGACACATTTAAAATTCCTATTTCAAGCAAATACAACTGTTGATTTAATTTTCAATTTTATTTCATACAAACATAGCTATTGGTTTAATTTTCAAAATGGAAATTTATGGCTTTTGAAAAAAAAAAAACACCAACAATGAGTGTCCAATTGGTTGAGAACACATATCAGACAAAAAACAACTTATTTTTTGAAGTATCTATTACTTCATAAGTAGGGACAAAACCATGTTCAATTTTAAAGGACTTTGGTGTTTCTAAAATTTGAAAAAAAAAATAAAAAAAATTCTTACATTTTTTCTTACTTCTTTCTCAAAAAATTTATATATATTCTCTAAAAATTATTTTTTTTATAAGAGGCCCCTTTTGTTAGGTAGATTACTTAAGATGATCAAATGCATTGTGTATTAAAATTTTCCTTAATGGACTTACATAGCTCAAAATATTAGTAAAATATGAATTATAATATTATATGAATGTCAAAAATAATGTTTTTATAAGCCTATATAAGTGATTATATAATTTGGGCTTTTTTATCATGCTTAGACCTATTTTGATAACTGTTAGTGTGAGCCTTGTTTATTGGGATTTTCTTGTGATAGGTAAGTTAGTCCAATAAGTTTTTTGTTTACTAAACAAGGTGGGTCCCTACTCTCTGCCCTTAGTTAGTCCTATTTTCTCCCATCTAGTTAGTTGATAATTCTTCTTCCTTTTGACTGCTAGGGTTAGAGATAAAGCATCTACCAAGAAAATCTACCATATCGGAATAATGAATTCACAACTAAACCCAAGTAAATAATTAAAACATTCTACTTATTTTTATAATTTGTACATCATTCATGCTATGAATTTTCTTAACAATTTACACAAATCAATTTCTAGATTTGTGTAAGTTTTGTTGGATTTTTTAATTCAAAGCCATAGGTGAATATTCTAGGTTTTCTGAAAAGGGTTATCTTTCAAATTCAGATAATCATGTTATGTTTTCTTCAAATTCATGTATGGATTATTGTTAGCATCATATGAGGAACAAAACCCCCCAAATCAATTTGATGGTTAATTTTGATGAAAATTTGAGGAAAAAACACAATCTTAGTTTTTAGTTTTTCAATCTAAAAATCAAAGCACAATTTTTCAATTTTATTATCAAATCAAAGCATGAGTTAACACTAGATACATTTTAGGAAGAAAATTCACAAACTAATTTGAGCAAAAATGGCTCAAATAAGAATTGGGTCAAGTTAGGCATGCAATGGGTTTATCTGACCCAAAATTAGCACAATTTGGGTGAAGAAGGAGACTAGCTAGCACAGACCACCATGCTTACGCACAACAGAGTGTCATGGGCCAAAAGCTCTCTAGCCGAAACTATGTGGCACATGCTTACCACTCTTGACCAACATATTAGCCTTCCAACAAAGTCAAGCTGCACTTGGATAGACAGACAAGGCATTATAAATTTTGTCTCTCATATAACCAAAATCTTATGAATTGATGTAAGACACAAGACTAATTCCTTGGTTCCAAGTTTGCTCATGTCGAGTTTGACAATCCTTCACACTTTGTTGTACCCATTGAACAAAATCCTTTGACCCTCTCTAAATTGATAATCTCTGGCATTTCGATCATCACATCCCTTCAGAGTTGATACTCTCTAGCATCGTAGTCCTCATGACCTTTCGTATATTTGCACTATCTAGTGTTAGCATTTCAAAGTTGATACACTTTTGTATCGCAACCATCACAACCATTCATGTGAAGATCAATGTCCTCTGGCACCTCTTATGCAACATCCTTTCATGCTTAGGCAACTATAGCCTACTTGGAGCATATCCTCCAGTGGTTCCCCCATTTTTGCTTGAAAGGGTTGAGCATAGAGTAGTCTATCACTCTAGCTCAAGCATCATATATTGGTGCATTAACAAATATAAGATTCAAGGCCATTGTCGTAAAGTCTATCTTGCAACTATAATATGCTAGCTCCTTAGCATCTCGAAATGGTCCTTCTAGACCATCTCGATTTGAATGTGATCATGCCCTTAGACAAAATCTTGAAATCCTCCCACTAGATTTCGACTCGATGCATCCCTCTGGATGTTTTAACCCTCTAGTTATGGTGTGGCCATGAACTCTTGCATAACCAAAGCTTCTCCCTCTGACTCCATCGATTGCTAACTTGTCCTTTTAAACGTGGCCAAGCCCTTTGGCAAGACCATGGCTTCTCTTGAGGCTTTTCCCTTTGGATAGTTTACATTCCCTTGAATATTGCTATAAATAAATGGATAACTAATGCCCCCAATGTACAAGAAGCTCACTGACTTCTACACACATTTGGACTCGATGCATCAATAGTGTTCCCTTAGTCACAACATTTTTGCACTTTTATCCAAGATTTGCTCAAACCTCTTGCTACTCTTATGACTAAGTCCTTGATAGCTTATCTTCTAAGTTTGAGGAATGTTCACTCATTTTACAACCCTTATAAACTTTGACAAGTTGAATCTAATCTAATTGTCTACTTTGATATGATGAGAACTTTTTTCCAACACCCAACTCTTAAGCCAATCCACCCTAACTATTATGTCTTCTTGCCTACTTGTCCTCCCTACTTGATTCTACTTAGCAAGAACTTAGGCACTTAACAAGATTAGTGCTTAGTGAGAAGTTAAGTTTGTGTGGCCACCTAATCTATCCTCTAGTAACCAAGCTTTGATACTAGATGTCATAGGTCAGTAGCTCTCTAGTTAAAACCATACAGTGCATATTTGCCACTCTTGGCCAACATGCCAACCTTCCAACAAATTTAAGCCACACTTGGATAGACAGACAGAGCGTTGTAGATTTTATTATTCATACAACCAAAATCCTATGTACAATATGTCCAAAGGCAACATAAGCTTGTAAACATAAGCAATTGAATAATCGAGCCACAAAATGCATCATATAAATAGCTTCTAGTGCATAATGAGCAAGGGACAATCAAACAAGGAGATGGATGACTTTTTGTTATTGATATGCCTTATTATATAGTTTAAAGTGTGTAAAGGAGGCTTCAAGCTAACATGTTCCTAAAACCCTTAGACTAAGTGTTAACAAGCCTCAAATGAACACCAAAAAAAGTGCCAATGTGCCCTTAACAAGCTATTGATACTCCCCTTTAAAGAACATTTTGAGCCAAAGGCCATATGGCATAAGTATAGCTGTGAAGCTAAAAATATGGCCTTTTCTCATAGCTTTGGGTGTAGATTTCATGTCATCTTATACATATGCGAAGCTAAAAATGGAAGGAACATGACCATGTGCTTTCCTACTCATACTGGGCCAGTGAATCATGCCAAAATTATCAAAATATCCCCAAAACGGGGAAAAATTGAAAAAATGATATATAAGTTAGATCGCTCTCAAATTTAAGCTACAAGTTCTCCATACAATACTTGATTTTTTTTTACCAAGTTTTATGTCAAAATTAAGTAAATTTTCCCCTCAAATAATTCATAAGGCTGACTTTTTACATGGCATATGTAAGCCACATGTCACCTTGTCGATAGCCAGTGGTGGTGCTAATTGCGCTATTGAGCTCCGTTCTACGAGCTTTCTTTGTTGTGATTTTTTCAAGATTTTTTGAACATAAAAATTATTTAATTAATTTTTATCTAATTTATTTAAATATTAATTTGATATTTTTTGGGCATAAAACTTTTACTGTGTGATTCGTACATGTTAAACTACAACATACATTTTTTTCCAGTATTTTATGATATTGTTTATTTAGTAATTGAATTTTGCATGTTTATATGCATAAAGTTCTAATTGTGTATGAATTATGTTTACTCATATTATGGAATGGAATTTTGTGTAATTGTGTGTTCAGTTATTGTGGGCCCAGTTATATAAAATTTTGATAAACAAAATTATTTTTTTGCATTAAAGATAGTACTATATTAATAATATTTATACCCTATAGATGTAATATCATTATTATAGCTCCGTTTGTGATAATATGAGTGTTGGGGTTAATGTTATGTTCTTAAAGTTTTCATTACAATATAATTTGCTATTTTTGACAATTTTTTTGACAGTTTTTTTTTTTGTTAGGAAGGACAACCAAATTTGAAATAGTCCTTAGTTGCTAATCATAAAAATTCATTAGAAAAAATTTTAAAAATCCATTGGAAACAAGGTACAAATTTTTTAAAAAAATTTTATTTGCTTCTTCCAACGAATTTTAGTATAAGATGGATTTGATGAAAAAATTTGTCAAAAAATTCAAATATCCTAATTGTCCATCCATGCAATTTTTTCTTTATTTCTCTCTTCTCCTCCTTCCTCCTTCACACCAGAGCTGCTTCTTGCATCACCAACTTGATTCTTATGCTTTGAAAGTATTTTTCATAAATTTAGACTAATGAAATTATTTTTACTGCTTTGTTTTCAATTTTTCCGATTGTTTATGTTGAATTATTATATTTTTCATAATTTAATTAGCTTTTCTTATTTTGATGTATGTAATTTTGAGCTTGAATTTGCCTATGAGTTTATTTGCCAAGTTTCTTGCTTAGACATTGAGATTGATATATATTTTTAATTATTCATTAATTAACTATTGACATAGGATTATTATAGGAGTTAATTTTTAATTATTAGTTATATTTTTTTTTGTATATTTGAATTAGAATTGACTACTTATATATTGTAGATTATATTGAGTATGACCAAGTAGTTAGATGACATACTTGATAGTGTTGTTGATATTACTTTAGGAATTATTTATATTTTGAGTTAGTACCTATTTTTAAATTAAAAAACTATATATATTTTAATTTTATTATTTTGAAACTACTAATTGTCTTGTTGATATTAACCATTAATTCTATTATTACTTTGTATTTGTTAAATAAAATTATTGAAATTGTAATTTTGTGTTGTCAGAAATATGAATTTAGTTACTATTACAAAAACTCTATCATTTTTTTTTAGAATTTAGGATGAAATGTTGGCAGTCTTTTAAAATTATAATAATTTAAAAAATTATATATATTTTGATGGATTTCTAACAGAATTTTTTATGGATTTATCGATAGATTTCCAATGGATAAAAGAGAAAAATGAATTTTCTAAAAAACCTATCCCCATAAAATTTCATTTGGAAAAAATTTCTGATGATGGTTTAATTAATGACTATTTTCCATCAAAAATTTTAATTTTTGACAAAATTTTCTTTAGAAATAGTGATTTTTTTATAGTGTTTTAAACATCCTATCGATGTTAGATTTCAAAAATATAATATTTAATTCTTGTCTTGTATTATAAAACTTTAAATGCCCTATCAATATTGAGTTTTATGGTATAATATTGTAGACAATTGCATACTTAGAGTAAATGGACAAATTTGTCTTTAAAAGATTAGCCTGACATCAAATTCATCTTCAATTTTGTTTTAATATCAATTGTGTCCATCCATTAATCCTCCCATTGGTAAGGACTAATGAAGGACTCAATTGATGTCAGAACATAATTAAAAACTAATTTGATATCAAATAAATCTTTCAGAGACAAATTTGAAGAATTGTTACCTTCACAAGTGCTTAACATTAAAATGATATAAAAATTCCCACATAAAGTAGCTCTATATATTATTTGATCCAAAATATAAGGTTTTAACTTACTTACTATTTATAATAGTCACTACTTCAATTGTTCTTATCTATGAAATGATTTAAATTTCAAAATTAATGTGGTGTTTGCTCCAAGTTTTGAAGCAAAAACCAGAAAGAGAGAGATAGAGGTTGAGGAAAGTTTTAGGAATTTTCTAGGAAAGGAAAGAATTTGGAAAATTTGGGAAGTTTAAAAAGCTTTAAAAATAGAAGAAATATTAATTTTCTAACTCAGTATTTTCTTTTCTAATTGTTTAGCTCAGAATTAACTGCCATACAAACTTGCTAACAAGAGGATTAATAAAATGACTTATTGATGTTTATTTAAAGTTTAGGACTAATTTAATGTCATACTTATCTTTCAAGGATGAATTAGACCATTTGAAATTTGGGATCTAGGAAATTAAATAGAAGTATTAACAGTAGGACTAATTTCATGTCAATTTAAATGAAGTCAATTGATTTGACATTGGTATAAAGTTTAGTGCTAATTTGATGTCACACTTATTTTTCAAAGATGAATTTGGCCATTATCTCTATAGTATAATATTGTAAACAATTTCATTCTTAGTGTATACTGAGAAAAATTCAAGCATGATCAAGTTTTACATGTTATATGCATATTTATATTAATTTCATAAATGGTTTTTCTTATCTTCTTTTCCTATGCAATTGACTTTGGTGAAAACATTGAATGGGACAAATTATAAGGACTAGGTCAAGTCATTGAAACTTAATTTGGTGCTCACCAACTTGGACTTGGCATTGAGAGAAGTGGAACCAATTATTAATGCAAACTACAACTAAATAAAGCACCCAATATGAGAAGTGGGTATACTCAAGCAGAGTGTTCCTAATGGTTATGAAGTACAAAATAGATAAGATCACAAGGCAAAGTGTTCCTAAATCTCAGAAAGCCAAGGTCTTTCTCGATTCTGTTGCTGAAAAATACATAAAATTTGATAAAATCGAGAAAGGATATGACCTTTCACTGCTTGAAAAGACAACATATGATGTATTGGTAGAATACGTGAGTATATTATAAAGCTAGTCCACTATCATAACAAATTGAAAAGCATGCAAATTAATCTAGAAGATAGCTTTCTAATCTTGCATGCATTGGATTCCTTACCTACTTAATTCAATGTTCTAAAAACATCTTATAATACCTAGAAAGGTGGGTGGACTATTAATTGTTAGTATAAAGATACCCTATAGACAATTGTTGTAATGACATGGATACTACATACCTTAGCATATTTAATAAAACATTAGTTTTACTCTATCAATTTAGTCCTAAATATGCATATATTTGATATATGTATACTATCTTAAATAAAGTCTTTGAAAATATGATTGTGTACAAATAAATTACAATGAAGATTGTAATTATGAGATAATTTGTACATATAATCATAATTTATAAATATCCTTAATTGTGGAATAATTAAGAAAATATGATATCAATTATTTATGAGTATACCAACATATGTTATGGCACATTCTTTGGAAGAATGCAATGATCTCATACACTATTTGATATGGAGATATCTGAACAAATATATAGGTATATGTTATGGAACATATTATTGGATTGACCTGTCATGAGTAACCATATGGATTGTTACTATGTGCTAATGGAGTTCTCATATGAAAGGTGGTGTAAATGATCCTTAGATTTAATATCAACACAATATCTTATGTACAAAGTCATGTACTTTTACTTTATTTTAGACTTGCACTCTTAAACAATAGATAAAAATAATTTTAGATACACTACAAAGTACATGAAGATAACGATTGATCAAGATAGAATTCATCCTCTTTGGTAACAAAGGAAAGATATTCTAAAGATGTTTTGACATTCATGTTATGATCAAAATCATAGGCCTATGTATTAATTAATACATAAAAACGAGTTTTATCTATAATCGATTGATGATACATAAAAGGAGTTTTATGTATGAATGATTGTAAGATAGCAAATAGTCAAACATACACCCAAAATTGGACATTGAAAAGGTTGACACTTAAATTATACTCTAAGTTCAATTTGAATATCAAGAGATGAGGGATTAAATTACACATTAACACCTTGTCATGACAAGTTTTGATTTCTACAAATTTATTCCTTACATTTGGATGGTCTTGATGCTTTACTAAAAGTAAATCTTAATCTATGAATTTATTTGAACAATGTGGAGAAATTGTGTTTGAATTAAAAGGAGTTTTAATTCAATTGAGCATGTAAAAACTTGTAAATGAATTCATTGTCAACATATATGGAAACTTATAGGTCACATACAATATAATCTCTTTAATCCAAAGTTAAAGAAAAAGTTAAAATGCAAAATATTATGAATTCAAGAGTTGAATTGGGTGAACATATTAGAAAATTGAAATATCTAATTAAGTGTTATAATGTAATTAGATGTGTTAATTAATTAAATATTTAATAATTCTAATGGAGATTAAAATTATTAAATAGTACTAAATTTCCATTGTTGATATTTAGATGTTGGAAAACATTTATATTAACACTGGAGGAGATCTTAAGTAGAAGAATAATTCCTCACTTAAAAATTGTTTTAAATTAATTAAAACAATTAGAGAATGATTACAAAAGAAAGTTTATGAGTTTTGACTCATAAGGAAGTGTTTGGGCTTGTTGGACACAAAAAAGGAAGCATTAGATTAAGAAGTGTGGACTCCTTAGACCTAAGGGGTAGCATTAGCCGTGCAACCAATCCACTATAACTGGACGACATAAGTAAGGGGCAACCCTAATTTGTATGCCAATCATATTGCTTCTTCACTTTTGTTTATGCATGGAACTCTATTTAAAGAGAAGATAAGCCATACTAAAATAAGAGAAAATAATTTAGCCCTAGCACATTTGTTGTGTACCAACTTTCTTTGTGATCTCACTTCTCATCTCCTCTTTACATTCAAACACTAACCTTACCCTAGTGAATTGTGTCTCCTTTGAAAGCTAGCACCTTTTTAGTCGAGTGGTTAATTTTCCTATTCTACAAGTTACGTGAACTTGATAGAAGGTTTGGTTCAAATTGGTTCGTATGGATTACTGTTAGTGTTAGAGATCAAATCTAAAAAAGTTACCTAAGGATAATTTGAGAGACTTGATCATAGGCTTGGTTGGAGAGTTCATGGAATTGCTTGAAGATCAAATCAAGATTTGACCAAGAATTTAGAAAACTACTCTTAAGAAGTTATAATTTAAATTGTTATTTTAAATTTTACCTTGTTTATGAATTAATTAGTAATAACATGATCCAAAATTGGGAAAAATTTAAAATTTCTGCTACGTATACTTGGTGCATTTGATTAGCATATTTAATATGCTTATCTATGATTTTACCAACATTAATAAGTTAATATCCATTTTTAATCAGGCTAAGAGGACATCAAGAAGGGAAAGATTCAGGTAGTTAATTTTGTTTCCCATGGTTCCACTTCAAAATAAGGAATTAGAGCACATAAAAGGATATCAAAAGGAAATCCACTTATGAGAAAAAGAAGATTGAAACAGGTGAATAGCATCACAAGCCCAAGAAGTCTCAAATTAAAGAAAATTGCATTATCTACAAGAAGTATAGGCACAAGAAGTTAAATTGCTTCAAGTATATTGGAATTAAAAGACACTGTCTAGGAACCTTTCATGAGAAGAAATTTAATTTCTGTTATTACTTTAAATCGTGATGTATTTGCCACTTTGGTAATGGAAAATTTGATTTGTTTTATGATTCCTCTATTGTTGGTTCTAGTTTGTTATGTCATGGGTTATATATAATAAATTGGGTCCCCAATTTTTCCAAATTAATTAATATTGTTATTAGAAAGAAGAGGGGCAAAACTAATGAGAGATCTTCAATGTTGTGACATAGATGCCTAGGGCACATATCTAAAGAAAGGATGTAGATGTTGGGTTTCATGGTAGCAAGCACAGCGAAAATTTTAAAATTTTGAAACCTAGCCAAGGATTCATGTGTAGAATATAAACCAGTTGGTCCAGAATGTTACCTTATGCATTGCGTTTATTGCAGAATGCAGCAAAACAGGTCATGACTCCTTATGGTGTTGTGATTTTGATCCAGAAAACAACAACACGTATTGGTGAATCCTTCATCTCCTATGATACTATGGCTTAATGCAATGTTGCGGGCTGATTCAAAACACAAACAGAAGGCTGCAGCTTGATGCAAAATCATGAACACAGAATAGTAGATCTATGTCTCTACGGTATCCACATGTGAGTGAAACAAAACTTCATTTATACGAATGGAACTCCCTCACACAACACGCCTCTGTTAGGAAACGTTTCTCTCCAATTTTAGGATCTCTCAATGGTTTCTCAACGCAAAGAAAACTGTTTTTCTTTTGTTAGATCTGGTTGCCTCTTTTTGTTGTGTATATTATGATGCCTCACTAATCCCCTTTTTTGTTATCTTTATAACTCTAGGGTTTTAGTGAGAAAAGACCTAGGCCCAGTCTAACTAAAAGTCCTAGTTCTAGCCCAACTGAAAGTCCTAGTCCAATAGAAAGTGTGGTAAGGCTTTTGGGCTTAAGTTATTAAATTAGTCTAACTAACTTTAATAATT
>JANHAO010023550.1:0-11869 GCA_026873985.1 Saraca asoca
TTCTAAAGGTGATTATCAAGATCTCAATAACCATATTAACATCTAAATTAAATGGATCCATTTAAGTTAGATATTGCAATAAAAATAGAGAGGAAAGGATAAGAAATGACAAACAAATGAATGGAAAAATGATATTAGAATCTTGGCATTAAACTTTAACTAGCAGCCCCTTGGACTTAGTTACAAAATTAGCCTTCCATAGAGGCAAAAAATACAGAAAAGGGAAGAGCAAAATCTTGCTCTCTACCCTCCTAAACTCTCCCCTTAGAAAATCCTAAAAAATAAAACTAAAAACACAAACTAAAACTCTCTAAACAAAAGGTTTCACTTGGGTAAAAAGCAAAAGGCAAAAAAATTGATGTAGCAGGTCTGCTCTTTGCCATTTTGCTACTGGCTATCCTTTTGCATGCTATGTGTTTGTTTATAGGTTACTTTTCTACTTCTTCTACTGACTTATGGGTCCTCCAGTTGGTTGGAGCAAAGTATGATACAATGGGCTCAAGATCCATGCCAATTAGGGCCTTAAAAGTCCAATTCTATAGAGCCCATTTTCGTAGCATTTCTACCTCTGGATTGCAGCACATTTTTCAAGCCCAAAATGATCTCTTCAGCTCTAGAAATCTTCATATGAAATGTGGAATTATGTCTCAGGTTCCAAATGGGCTTAGATTCATCTCAATTGGACCTTTATAGCTCCAGTTATGATCTGATTAGTGTGCAGAGGTTGACTACTCGAGACAGTATTCTGGTCTTCATTTCATCTCCAAATTTAGATAACCAATCATGTGATTCAGCCTTGGTGGTCTGCATGAAAGTTGTAGAGCAATGTCTTAGATTTCCAACAAGATAAGAATCACATCTAGTGGACAAGTATAGCTCAAGTTATGACCAAAAAATAGAAACTGCTTAAAATGGCCGATTATGTAGAATTTTGCACATTGATTCCAATTGACACAAATTCATAAATACACACTAACACAACTGGAAGTAAGCAAATTTGGACCTTAAAATGCTAAGTGAGAGGACAAATAAATGCATGAAATATTGTGTTATCAGAAGGTTGAGGGATAAGAAGAGAAGAATACGTAGAGATTTAACGTGGTTTGGCTAAATTCGGGTAGCACCAGACCCTACGTCCACGGAGATAGTTTTATTGTATTGAAAAAGTGTTTACAGAGTTTTTGCCATAGTTTTCTAGTAGAAATTTTGCTAGTTCTTCTCCGTCTTCCCCTTTTCTCAATGATTCTAGCCTTCCATTTATAGAAACATGGAGGGGTACAAATGGGACAAAAAACTAAGAGTGCATCAATTACATCAAATATTAAATGTACAAGACTGCCTAGGGTACTAGGGACTTGCTCTAGCAGGCCTCCTTTTGCATGTGGAACCTATCGACTGTATTTGCAGGATGGCAGTGCAAGTTGTGTGTCAGCTTTATGCTTAACTTTAACAAGCTTCTAGTTGGACGAGGTTGTGTTGCCGTGGGCTTGATCCTGCTCGTTAAGAGTATGGCTGGTATCTAACTTCGATTTTGTTTGTTCAATGAACTCAGGAGCTTCTGTGAGGTGAAGGCTTCTACACAATGATCTAGCAAACCCCTTGTTAGGCCAGGTCTAGCTTTCCCTGGGCTCTCGCCAGCCTTTTGCTCAGTTCCAACTTCCACCGATATTATTAGCCCCCAACGCTCGGTTCACTTTGTGGGCTGGGAGTTAGAATTCTCACTAGCGGGACCATGCACAATGGCGTCATATCATAAGTCTTCATCTCATGCACTTGCTTCTTTTGCAAGGTACTTTCCAGCAAACTGAAGCCTTGTGATTCTCCGAGAATTTTTAGGACATGCTTTGTGGCTCGGCTCTCATTTTGCCCATTTTGGTTCTAAGTCTGGGAGAAACTTCTAGTGTTGGTCATAGGTGATTGTCTAGTTAAAGTCTTTCAAATTAACCTTGTCATTTTATTTTTCCAGGTCAAATACATACCATAGCTATTTGTGTGCTGGCCTCATTTTTCTTCAGGCTATTAAATGAGAGTGGTTAGGGATTCCCTTCCAGATCCTTCAGTTTCTTTGGGTTAAGCCTATTTAAACCATGGGAATTTCACTTCTTCTCTCAAAGAGTGTTCAGATGGCTATTTTAGATAAATCTCCTGATGTCCCGATGTTCTACCCTTTGAGAGAGGCGTGTATGGTCTGTTGCATAAGAGCTTTGAGGTCTATGCTTCTCCTGCAATATGGAGGGATCTCATACAGATCCTGGATTATGTCCTCACATTTGTGAGGTTTCTCTTTTTCTGTCGCTCTGGTAGACTTTCCTAGATTTTCTTACCCCCGGGGATCAAGGCTGGAGGAAGAAAATAGAAGGCTTAGGTGGGTCGGCAGACTCTCAATCGATAGTGGCTCTTCCTTCGGTGGCTTGCCTTTTGATTGGGAGAGTTCCTCTTGCACGCCAGTCTTTCTTTGAAAAGAGTCGGCCTTCCTCCTTTTTTCTTTTTTTTTTGAGTAGTTTTCTGGCTTGTATCTCGGCTCTTGGTGATGTGTATGTACCTTGTTAAGGTTTCTGTTGAATAAAATCTTTCTTTTTCTTTTTGTTGTATGTGGAAATTGGTCCAAACCGAGAAGGTCCACGAGCAAAAGTGATAAAGGGACCAGCTCAAAGAGCCTTTAGAGTGCCTTACTGTCAGGACACATTGGGTGACGACCTCATCAGGTCAAGCTCGCGCATGAGAGATAGTGAACTTGACCTCACCATTCTGAAGAGTAGACATGCGGACTAAACAAACCGATAAGCAAAGCATAGTCTGTGACCTGGAGCTCGCCAAACAGAAAGGTTAAATCATGTCTTGCCCCAACGGACAAATGGGGTCCCACCTGCAGAAGATGACTTGCAGCAGTGAAAGTAGGAGATTTGGTCTGCATATTCTATCTTGTACAATAAATGTTGATGTAATAGATTTACTACATATGTAATTACCTTTGTAGCCTCCTTTCCTCTATAAATATGAGGAAGGAGCCCCTCTGTAAGAGAGGACTAAGATTACATACCAAAACTCTGCCAAAACAGAGATCAAATATTATAGAAATACTGTATTAATAACAGGCTACCGTGGACATAGGGTCTGGTGATATCCGGATTTGGCTGAACCACAAAAAATTGGTGCCTCCTTCTTCTCTGCTCTTCCCCTCATTTCTGTCTATTCTACTATTTTACTTTGTCTGAACTGATTATAGGCCAAAGATCCTATAAGAACCCCCTCCTTGTTGGCCAGAGTTTGGACCATTACCAAAATTTGACATCAACATTTTGGCACCGTCTATGGGGATCTCACCTATTCTGGTTCGTTTCTGCTACAATGGCTAAGGGAAGAGCCACTAGAGCCTCAAATGCACAACTCCATCCTTCGGATGGCCATGTTTCGACAATAGACTTGTCCACTGCTCCCATCGCTAGAGCAACTGCTGGTATCCCTCCAACTAGTTTTTTACAACCGATTCTCGCTGCTAGCGACATTGACGGACCATAAACCTGGCTTCACCGCTAGGAAAAACTTGAGTGCATGATAGGAGAGCTAGTCAAAATAGTCATGATGTTGGTGCAGACATAGCCTAGAATGTGGAAGTGCGAGCTGAAACCATCGTACCCAAGGTTGAACATTCCGGTGAAACTACCGTACACAGGTCACAATGTTATGCTCAATAAAAGTTACATGTGAGCTATGAATTTTAGGTCACATGAGAGCTACGAGCATTAGGTTGCTTGCATACTATACCTAAGAAAGTAGGTCACATGCATGAGGCCACATGCATGTGGTGCCTGGGAAAGTTGGTCACGTGCATGCCCAATGCAAGATTGCATGCTTGTGGTGCCTAAGAAAGTTAGTTGCAAGAACAATGAAATTGCATACATGCAGTGCCTAGGAAAGTTAGTTGTATGAGTGTTTAATGTAGCATGTATATGGTGCCTGAGAAAGTTGGTCATATACATGATTCATAAAGGGTCACATACACATGGTGCCTAAGAAAGTTGGCCATGTGTGCGAGAACACAACGTGTATACGATGCCTAAGAAAGTTAGTCATATGCATGTTAAACATGTGTACGGTGCTTAAGAAATTTGGTTGTACACATGGTAAGATCATATGCACATGTTGCTTGAGATAGGTGGTCATGAGCATGATGAGGTCGCAGTGTGCATATGGTGCCCAAGAAAGTTGGTCATATGCACGAGCTAAAGATCACATGCATACGGTGCCTAAGAAAGTTGATCATATGCATGCAAAGCAGTGTGCATATGGTGCCTGAGAAAGTTAGTCATATACACGCTAGATCGCATTAGGACGGTACTGGAAAGTAGGTTGTTCTAATATGATAACAAGTTAAAAGGATACTACAACAAGTTAGAATGAGGGGAGCTTGCTTTCTCAGGAGCTTGGTACCAAATTGACATTTACTAGAGAATTTATAGAGACTGCATGCATAGGATTTGAATTACTTTTACACATCACGTTACAAGATCAATATATAGTTCTCACTATAATCGACTGCTCCTATTAGGGATTTCATTGAGGCTGAGAAGGTTGATGTGCTGCAGGTCATAGCACATACTCTCTTAAGCACCCTCTCTTAATTAGGTCTTCAATTGCATTCCTGAGGGCCTGATAGTCAGAAGTGTTATGCCCCATTTCGTTGTGATAAGCACAAAATCTATTTGTCTTTCTTCCCACACGAGCTGCTGTCAAAGGAGTGGGAGTCCCAAAGTCTTCTCCATCCCTTTTTGTTGCATATATCCTATCTGGAGTATTTGATAGGATGCTGTAGTGTTCATGATCACTTGGATACTGAGATCGTTCGTCTCTGGGTCTCTTAGCGATTTGGAGATTAGTCCTATCCTTTGTGCCTCCATGACTGCTTTTTTTCTTCTTTTAATTAGAGCTACCTACCTTAAGCTTATTCAAACTGAAGGTTTCATCCCACCTAACTTGCTTTGTGGCTCATTCATAGAAGTCACCCAAGCCCTTGACTGAAGACTTGTAAATATTTTTGCAAAAGCTTCCCATCTTTGCAACGTCCTGTAGAGATGGCTATCAAAATACACTCGTCCGAGGGGTCATCCACGTTGTTGACCTTGCATCTAAATTAGGCAATGCAGTCTTTTAGTGATTCATCCCTCCATTGGAAGATCATTGCAAGATGACATGGTGGTGTGAGCTACCTCTTTAATGCTCTATATTGACTAATGAATTTTCTTTGGCAATCCTCCTAACTATAAATTGTATGAGCTAGGAGATTCTAGAGCCATGCTTAGGGGAGGTTTTCCAATGTAGCTGGGAAGACCCTACACTTGACTAGAGGATCAGTTGTTTAGAGATCCATCTGAACATTAAACACATTTAGGTGGTCGCACGGATCGCTATCTCCATCATATGGTAGGATCGTGGGAACCTTGAGTTTGCATGGAAGAGGATAAGTTTCAATTTCCATGGAAAATGGTGAGCTCTCATCATGGTGAGGTTGATCACTTTGAGCTTAAGGGCATTCCTCTAGTTGCTTCAGCCTTTGTAGCACTTCTTTCATGATTGGGTCTTGCATTTCAGATCACTTATTCCTTTCTCGTTAGAGATGTGAGGTGCATCCTCAGTTGACCTATTTGAACTTTCAGCTTGGTGAAAGGCCCTTGGTTGTGAGTCATCATAGTCCCTACGAGTTCAACGAACCTTTGACCTCATCTGAGAATTGGAAGGGTGAGTTAAGCTAATGACCTGACACTCTTGTCTACTTGGCTTCCCCTATGCTCATTCACATAGTTGTTGGAACTACACTATGATCTCAACCTATTATTGTGCACACAAAGTTTTCATTGGCATTAGCACTTTGACTGCTTCAGCCAACTCTTTCACCGTGTTTTCAAATATTCACTGAGACTGGTAGTGAGCTGTGGAGGCCAAACCATTGTTTGTTTAGGTGGTAGAAAAACTTATCGTATGACCTTCAAGCTGGTTATTGACAACATCAGACTTCTTGACGGCATTTCCTCTAGCCATAATAGCTACATAGAAGATCAAATCGAAAATAGGAAACAATCAGAAAATGGATGGGTCCCACTAGGTATGCTAAAATGATGATGGTGGATTTCAATTCTACCTAATCCAGCTAACCTGAGAGGGTTCTTTTAGGACCCAAGCTGTTATCCAGTTGTTAAGATAGTACGAAGGTGCAGAATGGCCAAAGGAAGAAGGAGAAAAGTGAAGAATGAAAAGGTTTAACATGGTCCAGCTAAAATCGGACGGCACCAGTCCCTACATCCATGGTAGTGTATTATTTATCTGAAGACAATTTTATAGACTTTAGTACAATATTCTTAGCTTAGCTTACAAAGGGTTCCTTCCTTTTTTGTTATAGAAGAGAGGAGGCTATAATGGTAAATTCACAAGTTGTATTTCTATTACATTAAATAATAAATGTGCAAGATAGTCTAGAGTACAACAAGTTAGTTTTTGCAGACTTTTCGTTGATTTGTGTGAAATACTTTCTACGAGTGGGGCCCTCGTGCTACATCTTGCAGGATGGTAGTGCAAGTTATCCGTTGGCTATATGCTCAACCTCAGCAGGCTTCTAGATGGGTGAGACATTATAGGCTGTCTTTGTTTTGTGAGGTCAAACTTAATTAGGTCGCAAGCTCGAGCTATTGACGAGCTAAGACTTGTTGCTAGCAAGCTGGAGGCTACTATTCAGCAAGCTAGTTGCTTAGTGATCTCACAGTCAAGCAAGTTAGGCCTCTTTGTTGGACTTGATTTTCACTGGACTTTTGCCAGCCCATCTTGTGATACCGAATTTTATCCATAACACATACTAATGAAGAGATTAACTTCTCATAATTCTTATCACATAAATGTGTAACTCATATCACATAAATATGTAATTCATATCACATAAATGTGTATCTCATTTCACATAAAATGTGCAACTCATATCATGTAAATACTTTGGAAAGACAAATTGCAAATATATTTTAAGATTATGTTGTTAAAACATGATAATTGTGTGTCACATTGAGAATCTCTCGAAGGGATATATTTCACATTCTCCCACTTGACCCACAAATATTTCAAAAATTGTAGTGACAAGAATCAATTTGGATATAGTCATACTTATATGTTGAATTGTGCAAAAATTTATTTACATGAGAAAAGTTAGATCATGAATCATGGCAATTATGTTCTTTAAAATGACATTTCCTTCCATGTATTACAATGAACAATAACTCTTAGATAACAACCTTGTGAGGCATTAACTCTCTAGGCCCAACTCTCATATCCAAATGGATAACTCATATGACACAAATAACTAAATGTGCACGATAAAGTTGTGTCATCATCCTTTTCTTTTAGAAGGACAATTACATAGAAGGACTAATAAGGTCCATATGATCCACATGGCATTTATACAAATTACCTGCAATGCTTTAGTCATTGGATCAGCTACTATTGGCTGCATACTAATATGTTGAATGGTAACTTCCTTCAAATTTACTTTCTCCCTTATGACAAGATACTTAATGTTGATATGCATATTGCAACTGCCACTTTTGTTGTTCTTCAAAAAGAAAACTACTACTAATTTATCACAATATATCTTGATTGGTGTTCAAATAGAACGAAGCACTTTTAATCCTCTAATAAAATGTTTCAACCATAGTGCTTGTGAAGTAGCCTTATAGCACTTTTCCAAGAAATTAATCCACTAGCAAGCAAAAAAGTATATGTTGAAGTAGATTTACAAGTGTCTAGGCATCCAACAAAAGTAGAGTTTGAATATCCATCTATTTCAAGATTTTCTATATGCTTGTAAGTGAGTTTATAATCTTTGGTTTTATGTAACAATCTCATATCATTGCTTACAAGTACTATGTCATCCATATAAAGGACTAGAAAAATGTATTTGCTCCCAGTAACTAATGGCTATCAATATTGACAAAGATAATGCTAAACTACCTTGGCTTACAGCGAGGGTGGGTCCAAGTCAAACCATAGAGGTCACTTATTTAACTAAGTGTTTATAGTAGAAAATAGGGGGGGTTAGATATTATCTAACTAGAACTAGGAACTAAGCAAATAGTGATAGCATAAGCAAAGCAAAAGCAAGGAAAAGGGGAAATCTAATGGAAAAAAACTTCAATTCAAGGGACTCTTACAATCAATTTTGTGACTAATCATTAACACAATTATTTCATTCCCTCATTGACCACTTAGTCAAAAAACTAATTCATTCTAGCACCTAATTAATTCTTGTTAATTTCTTTCTAAATTGGCCAATGAAACCTAGCACTTAATTAACCCTTATTGCTAAATCAGTTGAAGCCCATTTCTTTAACTAATTTACCAATAACATTAAGATCTGAAAATACCAAGACTAACTAATCAATTTAACCCTATAGTAAACTAATTAATTGCCCTCAATTCTCTAGGAAAATTGATTTACCCCAGTAGCAAATCAAAACCCTATTGCTACTCTAACCAAACAACCATAAACAAATTAATTGCTTATAGAAATTCAATTAGTAGTAAATCACATTAAACAATTAATTAATTTGCCACCTTAATCAATCATCCAAAGCAATTATTAACATGAAAATAGAGAATCAAGAGAACCAAATTAAGAGTGGATTGACAATAGAAGCAAGTCTAACAATCAACAAGAGAATTGATGTAGAATTTCCCTTAGTTTGAAATGGAAGTTTAGCTACATATTAATGTAAAAACTAAACAAAAAATAAAGAAGAAGAGACAATCTAATTAGGAATAGAGTTCTTGCCCTAGTAGAGCTCCTTCTCTTCACAAAAGTAAAGAAAAATGAAATGGAACTAAAAGTTATTACAATTGTGGCTTAGTTGAGCTTTTATAGGAGCTCACTACACTGCCTCTAGTTAGGTTGCTAATTCGGCTTGGAAGGAGGTTTAAATGGATATGGCTCCCTTCATATGAAATGTAGATTTATCTCTTAGGATTCCAATGGCCTTGACCATGCATAAAAATTCAATTCATAGCTCATGTTATCGGCAAAAAACCAAGATAGCATTTCAAAGCAGTCTAACCATATAACAGAATATAACACTTAAGTCCCTAGTCTTGTAATTAATTGAAGATGATGTTGTTTAACCTTAAGTCCTTCATGGAAGTTGTGGGAATAGATTTTAGATATCCTATGGGTGTAGATTTGTACTGAAATGAAGGATAGATCTCCACTTACAATGAAAATGCTAAAACTTGTCCGAGGTTGCATGACAACACTCTGTTTCAAATTCTAGGCTTTATTTCAAATTCTAGCATGAGTTGTGAACTGGAGTGATACCGTGCTTAGGCTAATCTTATGGCCAAATAAATAAACATGTTAGTGTAAAAATCATTAAATAATGATGTAAATTCACTTGGGAGCCACGAAGTTAACAAGTGAGTGATCTCACACTCAGGCCGATCTCGTGGCCAAATGGATAAGTGCGTATGAGAGCTGTAACTTAATTGAGTTCGCATGAGAGCTACGAATTTGAGAAGTGAGCGATCTCGTGCTCAGCCTGATTTTGTGGCCAAATAGATAAGTGTGCATGAGAGCTATGACTTAATTGAGTTCACATGAGAGCTATGAATTTGACAAGTGAGCGATCTCATGCTCGGCTAATCTCGTGGCCAAATAAAAGGGTGACCAATCTTGTGGTCAGGACGATCTTGTGCCCAAATAAAATGGATGGCTGATCTTGTGGCCAGGGCGATCTTGTGCCCAAATAAAAGGGTGACCAATCTTGTGGTCAGGGCGATCTTGTGCCCAAATAAAAGGGGTGACCAATCTTATGGTCGAGCTGACCTTGTGCCCAAATAAAAGGGTGCCAGTCAAGCAAGTCACCTGTTAGAAGAAAACTTAATATCAATAGTTGTATGCAAAATGTTAATGCAATTTACAAATTACTACAAGAGTTTAAAAGATCGTCCTGATAGTAGGAGATTGCTCTTGTTCGGCGTCACATTGGGATGATTCATGCTGTTGCCTGGAGGGCCACATAATGTAGTCATGTAAATGACCTCTTTTGATGAGATCCTCGATATCATCTCTTAGCACCCAACACTCTGAAGTGACGTGTCTGAATTCATTGTGATATGCACAGAATTTTCCCTGATTGAGTATGGACTTGCTGGGAGTCTTCCTTGTCCCTTTCCAATTCGAAGATCTTGCCCTGAGTGTCTGACAAGATGCTGTAGGTGCTGTGGCGAGCTTGGGGTAAGGGCCATTTGTCCTTGCTCTTTTTAGTGAGCTGGCACTTGAGGTTGTCATTTCTGTTCCCACGGTTATTTCTTTTCCTGTTCGGAGTAGAACCACTTATTTTTGACTCTCAGTGAGCCGAAAGTCTCGTCCCGCCTGACTTGTTTTGTGACCCGCTCATAGAACTCACCCAGGTCACCAACTAGGGGCTTATACAAGCTCTTGAATAGCTTTCTATCCCTGCGGAGTCCCATCGAAATGATAGCTAGAACAGCCTCATCCAAGGGCTTCTCAACATTATTGACTTTGCGCTTGAAGCGAGCAATGTAATCTTTCAGCGCTTCCTGCTTGCCCTGGAAGATCGTAGCGAGGTGGCATGGGGGTGCGAGTTGCTTTGTAGTGCTCAGTATTGATCAACAAACCTCTCTTGATAGTCTTCCCAACTGCTTATACTCTGAGCTGAGAGGCTCCTAAACCACATTCGAGGAACT
This sequence comes from Saraca asoca, assembly GCA_026873985.1. Lineage (NCBI taxonomy): Eukaryota > Viridiplantae > Streptophyta > Magnoliopsida > Fabales > Fabaceae > Saraca > Saraca asoca. The sequence goes on from JANHAO010023550.1 coordinate 10,735, forward strand.
TCACCCAAGGTAGCGGGGAAGACATGACATCTGATCAAGGGGTTATAGGCTTGTAGATCCATCTAGATGTTGAACAAGTCCAGATGGTTATGTAGGTCACTGTCTCCGTCATACAGCAGAATGGCTAGAACTCTAAGCTTGAACAGAAGGGGTTCCTCTATAATCTCTCTAGAGAAAGGGGTTTGTTCCCCAAAGTGACCTTGGTCATTTTGACTCTAAGGATGCTCCTTTAGATGCCTGACCCTCTGAAGGAGGTCTTCCAACAAAACATCCAAGCCCCCTCAGTCTTTGGCTAAAGACTTGGTGGTTTGGTTCACCGTTCCGGCCATATGGATGGCGATGGGAAGTCTACTCCTGGTTGGCCTTATCAAAACGTTAAACCTCAGGTACGGTGGCTTCAGTCTACCCTTGTACGTTCTGTGCTTGTGCTTGCATTGGCATCGTGATTGTTTTAGCCAGCTCTCCCATCATGTATTCAAGTTTCTCCTGGTGTTGAAGCTAGGTCTGTAGTCTGTCAGCGTCGTTAGCGATGGGGACTGATTGTGCTAAACTAGTTGGGGTAATACCAGTAGCTACTCTGATGACAGGAGCAGTTAATAAGTCCATTGTCGAAACATGGCCATTCAGAGGATGGGGTTGCATATTTGAGGCTCTGGTGACTCTTTCCTTGGCTATTACAGCGGAAATGAATTAAAATAGGCGAGATCCCCATAGACGGTGCCAAAATGTTGACGTCAAATTTTGGTAATGATCCAAACTTTGGCTAAGGGGGGGATTCTACAAGATCTCTAACCCATAACCAATTCAAATATACCAGAATAGGAAAACAATCAAAGAAGAAGAAGGGAAGAGTAAAGAAGGAGACACAAGGTTTAACGTGGTTCAGCCAAATCTGGATATCACTGGACCCTACATCCACGGTAGCGTGTTTTTGATACAGTATTTCTACAGTGTTACAATATTTGTTCTCTATCTAGGCAGAGTTTCGGCATGAGAAATGGATCATTTTTTACAGAGGGGCTCCTTCCTCATATTTATAGAGGAAAGGAAGTTACAATGGTAATTACATATGTAGTAAATCTATTACATCAGCATTTAATGTACAAGATAGAATATACAGACTAAATCTCTACTT